>JASCZW010005343.1:0-230021 GCA_034211315.2 Aedes japonicus
GCCGAACTTTGCCACGCCTGTGACTACAAGTAGGCCAACGCCAATTCAACACCAACAGCCACACCGTTTCAACAGGCTACACGCGGTAGAAGTCGAGGGTGATATAGAAGAAGAACCATCAGCCCTTTCCAATGAAGATAACTGGCAGTATAAGATTAATGAGCTCGTTGAGCAAGTGAACGCTCTGAAGATGAATTTCGAACGGAAGAGCGCTGGATCTAACGAGGTAGCACAAAGCCAGCGGCACCCTCGATTCACGGATAGGTCCAACCGAACGGAACCAGATGATTGGCCCCGTCAACAACACAGTAATATTCCTTCGATGCCAACTCATCAACAGCAACGTTCTCAGAAGGCGCCACAACCGATGCCACGGTTGCAGCAACAGGCAGATCAGCAGTTCGTGCAAAACGGACACACACAGCACTGGAATCAACAACCAACTGAAGAGCAAGGCATGCAAGCACGAAGAAGAAGAGACCCACATCAATAAGACCGTTCACCACGCATAGAGCATCAGCACGACCAGCAGCAGGCTGCTGCCAGCCATCAACGAATAGTAATGATCTGTTGGAATTGTGACGAAGAAGGCCACAGGTTCATGGACTGTCCCAAACCGCAGGCGGTATTGTTCTGCTACCGCTGTGGACGGAAAGGATACTCGTTACGCAGTTGCTTCACATGCCGCTCGGATGCGGTAAACTACACGGCGGGGAACGCACAATAGAGGGAAGCAGCTCTCCGCAAGCACTGGAATACCCCTCAAATATACCAGAATTCCAGAACATCAATTCACTAATTATCAATCCCGGAAGCGACAATCGTCCACACGCTCTGATATCAGTCTTAGGCCAGGAGATCACTGCTTTGCTGGATAGCGGTGCAAATTGCTCATTACTTGGCGGGAAACAAACCCAATTGGCAGAACAGTATGACCTGCAGAAAGGAAACGTAACCGGAGGAATAAAAACAGCGGACGGAACAAGGCATAGTATTACCAATTTCGTCTATCTGCCAATCGTGTACAACAACCGGAATGAAGTGCTACCAGTTCTGTTAGTGCCATCAATCCCAGACTGTGTCATCTTGGGAATGAACTTTTGGAACAAATTCGGAGTCAAGGCAGTTTGCTGTTCGGTGGGCATAGAAAGCGACCAAGAACGGAATGAAGATCAGGAGATAAAAAAGCTGTCAACAGAGCAGAGAAGGCAATTAGAGCGCACAATAAACAAATTTCCTACAGCACAGGAAGGCAAACTTGGACGGACAACGATGTACGAGCATCGCATCGAAATAGGAGACGCAGTCCCACGAAAACAACGGCATTATCCCATGTCTCCGTATGTTCTTCAGGAAGTTAACCGGGAAATCGATCGGATGATTGCCCTGGACGTTATCGAGGAAGCACAATTCTCGCCGTGGAATAATCCCTTAGTAGCCGTCAAGAAGAAGACCGGCCAGTACCGCGTTTGCTTGGATGCTCGTCATCTCAACTCCATAATGGTGAATGAAGGTTATCCGATCCCGCAGATCGCATCGATCACGAACAACCTCCGGAGTAGCAAGTTCATTTCGTCCATAGACCTAAAGGATGCATTCTGGCAACTTCCATTACATCCAAGTTCAAGGCCGTTAACAGCGTTCACCGTTCCATCCAGAGGCCACTTTCAGTTCAAGGTGGTGCCTTTCGGATTGTGTACGGCTAGTCAAGCATTGGCACGGTTGATGACACACATCTTCGCAGACATGGAACCGCGAGTTTTTCACTACCTGGATGACATCATCATATGCTCGGAAACCTTCGAAGAGCATATCGCGTTGCTCGAAGAAGTGGCTCGTCGTCTCCAGCAAGCAAATCTAACGATATCGTCAGAGAAATCAATGTTCTGCAGGAAACAGATGAAATACCTCGGTTACGTAATCGATGAACAAGGCTGGCGAGTAGACGACGGAAAGATCGAAGCGATTGTGCAGTTCCCAACACCTACAACCAGGAAGGAAGTCCAGCGCTTTCTGGGCGTTTGCAATTGGTACCGTCGATTCATCGCAGAATTTGCGCAACTTGCAGCTCCTCTTACGGATCTCACACGAGTCAAAACAAAGTTCCGATGGACTCCTGCGTCAGAAGCAGCATTCCTCAAGTTGAAATCAGCCCTGGTATCAGCTCCGGTGTTAGCTATGCCGGATTACAGCAAGCCGTTTGCTATAGCGTGTGATGCAAGCGACTCGGCGATTGGAGCGGTTCTTACTCAGGAAATCGAGGGAGAAGAACATCCGATTAGTTATTTTTCGCAGAAGCTTTCAGCGTCGGAAAGGAAGTACTCGGTCACGGAACGAGAGTGTCTGGCGGTAATCCGGGCGATCGAGAAATTCAGGGCCTATGTAGAAGGAGTAAAATTCGTCGTGCATTGCGACCATGCCGCGCTGAGTTATTTGAAGTCCATGAAGAATCCGACAGCATTAATGAGTCGATGGCTGTTGCGACTGAATGCATTCGACTTCGAAATCCGATACAGGAAAGGTTCTATCAACGTTGTTCCAGATGCGCTCTCGAGAACGGTGGCAGAATCAGTGTTCACAGTAGACAAGGTAGAGGATCCATGGTACCGGAAGCTGATGGAAAGAGTCAAGAACGAAGGTGATCAATTTCCCGATTTCCGGATGGCGAACGATGTCCTGTTCAAGAATTGTCAATGCAAGGACGAAGTTGGAGCAGTCTTTCACAAGTGGAAGCAGGTTGTTCCAAAGGAAGAAAGGACACAGTTGATCCGCAAGTTTCACGATGAACCAGCAGCTGCTCATCTCGGATTCTACAAAACTTGGCACAAGATACAAGCCCACTACTACTGGCCACGAATGCAGCAGGAGATTAGCGACTACGTGAAGAACTGTGACACTTGCAAGGCGTGTAAAGCTCCAGGAACGAGGATGATGCCGCAAATGGGCAACCCCAAACCAGCAAAGATTCCATGGGAAATGATATCGGTAGACTTTGTCGGTCCACTCACACGTTCCAAGCGAGGCAACACAGCACTGTTTGTGGTGGTAGATTGGGTCAGCAAGTACGTGATCGTGAAGCCAATGCGCGCAGCAGATTCACAGAAGATGGTGGAATTCTTGGAAGAAGAAGTTTGTCTGAAATACTCACGTCCGCGACTGATATTGTCCGACAACGGGAAGCAGTTTGAATCGATGCTGTTCAAATCTTGGTTAGTGCGACACAAGATCGGTCACATGAAAACAGCGTATTATTGTCCGCAAGTCAACAATGCGGAACGCGTGAACCGTGTCGTGATCACCTGTATTCGATCGTTGCTGGATGGAGATCACCGAGAATGGGACGAGAAGCTACCTGCCATTACTGCGGCTATCAACTCGGCCAAGCATGAAGCCACTGGAGTTAGCCCGCACGAAGCAAACTTTGGACGAAAACTTCTTTTACACACGGAACTCTACACACAGCAAGATTTGAACACGCCGGACGATCCGAAAGTGGCACAGGACTTGCGACTATCAGCGATACATCGAATTCAGCAGTTAATTATCCAACGCATAAGAAACAATCACGAGCGGACAAAACAACGATACAATCTTCGAGCGAGAGCAATCGCATTTAAGGTAGGAGACCTGGTTTGGCGTCGATCTTTCGTGCTATCGTCGAAGATCGATCAAATCAACAGCAAACTGGAACCGAAATTCGTTCCTGCAATCGTGAAGGAGATTCTCGGAACAAACTTGTATATGTTGGAGGACATTTTGAGCGGAAAGAAAGGAAGATACCATGCGAAAGATATCAAGGCCGACTAAATCGGATTGTTACAGCTATGTCCACAGGTAATGCCTGTCAACGAAGAGCGAAAGCCTCGAAAACACCGTAAGCCGAACGGGTGAAAGGGCAATCTTCGTCAGATGTGATGAGCAAAAACTTCTAATAAACTACCTCTCCATCTTGACAAGAGCGATTTGACGAATCTTTGAGTGTCGACAGTTCATCGGACTTTAGCGCAACCACGCGGGCCGTTCACGGAGCGAGAGAAATCGTACCCTGCAGACTGGAAACGGGTTGCAGGGAGATCCAAAACACGTTTAACACTTAGTTGTATCCGCCGAAGCAGCTCTTATTCAAAAAGCGTCCCACTTGCGTCGTTCCGCGCCTGCCGTTCACGAAACTAGAGAAATCGTACTCTGCAGACTGGAGACGGGTTGCAGGGCATCATCGATGTAGTATGCAATTGAAGCATCGAGAACGCGGAAACCCTACTGGGTAAGCCGTTAGTCAAGGCGAGAGAAACTGACCATGTTCATGCTTCGCGCTGACATGCCGTTGCCAGACGTGACAAACTGTTCAAAGTTTAAAGCTATGACTGCAGACAACTGCCAACCAAGAAGGAACTCCTCACGCCAAAAACACCAAGTGGTTATGCCGTTAGCCGATCGTGACAAATCGAGCACAACACCGAATACGACAACACCAACTATTGACAACAGAGCTATGAGCTACGCCAGCTACAAGCCAAGAAAACACGAAACTCGGTAAATCCAACCAAGACTGGTTGATCGCAATTCTCCTCACATGTGTCCAGTAATTCCGAATGCGTGGCCAAAGGTTAAAACGCTAGGGGTCGTCATGAAATTGTCATTCAAAAGTAACGCGAATCAAGGGCGCGGTAAAACCCTTTACTCTGAGCTCATGACGATTAAGGAGCACAAATGCAACTTTTCTTAGAAATTGGCGCAAACCAAAACAAACCAACATTGTCCTTGTAAATATGTACGTATTAATATGTTAAGTCAAACATTAATAGTAAGCTTTTTTTCGTTTTGTGTGCGATTGAGTCCATTATACTTATATCAATAGGCTAGAATCCATTTGAATGTTCGCCGTAGTTGGCACGAATTTGTTGAAGCTTGAACAAGGACAAGGTCAGAGACGTCTTGAGAGGTCCAAGTAGTTCTGTCAGAGGCAGCTGACGATTTAGACATCAAGATTAGGCAGTTTAAGCAACTATGAAGGGATTAAGATATGGCAAGCAACCGAGGCTTGCGTACGTATTATAGTATCGATTCAGTCGAATTTTAACTTGAGGTATGCTCAGGATTTTTGATGACCGATTAGTCTCTGACCAACATCCGGGAGAATGAGTTTTTGAATTTTTTGTGAATCGTTTTATCACCGATTCACAAAAAATTCTTCCGCTACGGTAGAGTTGTGTTACGTTGTAAGTTGTTTATCAATAGTTTGTATCTAGATAACATCAAAATGTGGAAAACAGTATGATAGTAGAAAATAAAATACCCCAACTTCACCAACGTGCGATTCAAAATGCACTCTCCCAACTGATGGATTAAATGTTTGCTCGAGAAAAGGCCTCTTCGAAAGCGCCGATGCAGAAACTATGCCGCTCAATCGCTGCGCAGCAGCGCGAGCAAATCGAACTCACACACACAGTCACCGCTGTGTCGGTTCGTAGAAGCGAAAAGGAAAAAAAAAACCATTCCACGTAAAACCGCCATTGTGGCAACGTGTGGCAGCTTCGCTGTAGAAAAAAAAAAAAAGGTAACCGCGAGTGACGGAGTAATTAAAAACCGCGAAAAATCTATCGGTGAGTGGACAAGCCGTATGCCAGTGGTGTCGGTATTTCGGGGGTCGCCAGGCCAGACCTAGGAAGGAAGTAGCCTCCCAAAAGAAGTCGCCAGCGATAGCAATAGCAGAAACTGACTCACCATCAAAATCATCATCAATACGGGCGACGCCCACCGGAAAACCGTGGCGTGCAATCACCAGCGCTAAACCTTTTCCCACGCGGTAGAACACCAACATCACGGAGCGGCAAACTCAAGGCCACCCCAGCACCAAGACCAGAAAAGGGCCCCACAACGGGGCCGTTTTTTATCGTTTAAGGTGCTCCGAATGAGCTTATGCGAGCAGGTGGAAGTGAACGACGGACGACGATCGACCTATTCGTTTGGGCACTGCAAGCCGGCATTACGAGAGCAGTGAAGACCACATGTATCGAGCGAATCGAGATCTTCCGGCGAGCATCTTGACGGCAACGGTTGCAGCATGCAGGAGCCAACGGAGCTGAAGTGAGTACGTTCCATGAGATGCAGAGGAGGCGAGGTCTTTTACCGCCGAAGAGGAAGAAGGAGGAAGAGTAAAGAAGAAAAATGCTAGAGAAGAAGGGTGAAGAATAGAGAGAAAAGATTAGATGAGATTTGCCAGATAGAGAGAGAGAGAGAGAGAGAGAGAGAGAGAGAGAGAGAGAGAGAGAGAGAGTAGAGAAAGGAAAAGGATCAGGAAGATGGGAAATTATAAGGGAAAGTGGGGTGAATAAAACAACTGTTGGTTGAATGATTGATTTGCGTTGGTGCGGTTATTTTGTAGTGTTTGCTTGAAGTAGATTGCTCTATCTGCTATCCGGAATCGCAACAATCTTCACGGTGTTCACTGTTCGTAGCCACGAAACGTTCATAGTGTTCGATCTGCTGGTGTCGCCAATGTCCACTGAGAGTGTTTTCTCTAGATTGAGTTTCGCGCCAGATACACTCTCAAAACGCGAGAATATTGCATTCGTGTCGATAATGCTCTGAGAATTTGTTGCGATAATGCTGATGTCATCGGCATAAGCGACGACCAGATTGTTGCCGCGGACACTTTCAAGTTTGCTAATGAGTGGCTGTAGGTAGATAGCAAAGAGCAGGCTAGACATAGGATCACCTTGGCGAACCGATCGTTCTATCGGGAAAGCCGCTGTCAGATGGCCGTTCACTAGTAACCGAGATGATGAGAGGCTAGATATGCGAGCGAGTAGGTCAACGAAGTCCCGATTTATCCCGAGTGAGCACATGGTCCGATGTAGGAAGACGTGTCGAACTCGATCAAAAGCATGTTCGAGATCAAAGCTGATCAACTTGGCGCTCTGTTTTTGTCTGATCAGCTGTGCCAAGCGGTCCTTGATGGAGAGTGTGGCTTGGAAAATGTTATGCGGGGGTTCGCACATTTTTGAGCTCCACTAAGGATTCGGTGTGCTTGAGTTATTTTTTCGAGCCTGGATTTGAGAATACGTGAGAACATTTTATAATCGCAGTTTAAAAGAGAAATCGGTCTGTAATTTCGTGCGGATTCGCCGTTTCCTCCTTTTTTCACTAATACAATTGTCCCGTTGACGAATTGCGGGGGAAGCGTTGTAGTAGTGCCTCGTTTAATATTAAATTGAGCTCACGATGGATAATGTCAAATGTTCTCAAATAGAACTCATTGGGTATTCCGTCGCTCCCTGGAGATTTTCTGCGAGCTGCTTCCCTTATAGCTAAAGATATTTCTGCCGTGCTGATCTCAGTCATGCTAGTTTCATTTGATTGGTCATTTTCAGGAACGGTGCGGTTGCACTCAAAAATATCGTCGATCGTGTAGCGTTGCTCTCTCTCTGAGTAAAGCCTTTGGTAATAATCTAGTAGGTGGTGCTCGATTGATTCGGATGAGTCGTAGCTTTCGTTATGCTCACCGCGCAAGTGTGTTATGATAGTTCTTTTTTTCCTCCGCTCTCCTAGATGAAACACAGATAAGGCTTCCCCGGTGACATATGGCTCGTTGATCCGCATAAAATTGTGTGTAAATTCTCGCTGAAGTGCAAGCATCTTACCCTTCACCAGTTTAATAGTGGCAAGTGCGGTGGAGTCATGTAAATACCTATCGTAGGCTTGTTGCAGTTCTGTATAAAGGCGTTGGGATTCACGATGAAAGACGTCGTGAACGATCTTCGATTTCCATCTAAAAAAAGATTTAATTTTTGGTTTCACGTAGTCGATCCACCAGTCCATCCAAGACGGGTAGTATCTCTTCTGTCGAGTCCAGAACTGCCATTGATATCGAAATTCGTTGATGTTTTCAGCTGTCAGTAGATGTGGACGGAGGGTCCAGAAGCCTCGACCTGTCTCTCTTCCGAGGTTGGAAAGGCACATGCGCATGGTGACTGCTTTGTGGTCAGAAAAACAACAAACGTGTGTGTCGATAGTTCGCAGCTGGTTTCGTTGATCGACGCTGACATAGATGCGATCAAGTCTGGCCGAAGAGTTGTGGGAGATGTGTGTGGGCCCTGCAGAGTGGGGTTGCAGTACTTCCCAGACATCTACGAGTTGAAGCTGCTGAATAGTTCGCTGAAGTGTTGGACTATGGTTGTATCCTGATGCATCGCATTGCCGTACTACACAGTTGAAATCCCCTGCCAGTATCACGTTGGGTATGTTATGTCGAAGGTAGTACGCAACAGTGTGGTTGAAAAAGCGTTCCCTCTCCGCTCTATAGGTTGTCCCGCTGTGGGCATAGCAGTTGCACAGGGTTGTATTGTTGATTCTCAGCGCGATTAGTCGTCCGTCCAAGCTCTTTTCGACGTGAGAGAAAGAAATATGCTGCTTGAGGGCGATTGCCGTACCTCTTCTCGCATGGTCGACATTGCACACCACGTTGAAACCTGGTAACGACAGTTGTTCGTTCTCGACCTCCTGAAGAAACACGATGTCTAGGGCATGTGTGCGTGTGAATGTACGTAGTGCGTTTAGTTTTGTTTCGTTCGTGATGTTATTGATGTTTATTGTGGCTATATTGTAACTTATCAAATCCATTTTTAGATGTCGATGTTCGGGTTGTCGCCAATCTCGTGGCGCATTTTTTTGCCCGGTAGACGGGTTCGCAATCGTCGGCTGTGGTTGGATGTCGTTGAACTGTCTGATTCGTGTCCGTCAGATCGTTGTTGGCTATGATCGACTGGCGCCGAGTGCGATGGTGGCTTTTTTAATGCTGGAAAATCTGTATCACGGAGTGATGATAACGGTGGAGCAAGAAACGGCGGAGGTGGCATCGATTCTTTTTGCTTTTGTGAAATCGGTTTTGTGTTGGACGTGTTTGTTGCTGATGAGGGCAATGAACTACGTTTGTGGGGGTTTTGACCTGCTTCTGTAGTATGAACTTGCCTGCGAGGTTTATTTTGGATTGACTTTTCTTCGATTGTGCTGGCCTGTTTCGCTACGTTTGCGTACGAGATTTTATCGGCATGCAGTTTTTGGAGTAGTAGTTTTTTGTTTTGAATGCAACTCACTCCGTTGTGGGCGAGCTCATTGCAGTGCCGACACGTGTGCAGCTGTCCAGTATAAGATACGCATGTGGTCTCCCCATCGATGGTTACGATGGATGGTATGTTTTTCTTGACCACTATGCGAGCCACACGTATACCGGTTGGAATATCGCCGAAAGTATACTTGGTATCCCAAGATAGTTCACGGATTGATAGAATATCCCCATATTCCTGCATAAACGAACAGATGCTTTCGTCTTCCACGTCTTCAGACAGATCGTGGAGTTTAACGTCTACACCACCGTCCTCCATCCACATACGGAGTGGGTACATCTTTTTGTCGACTTCCATTTCATGTTTACCGTCGTGTTCATGTACGACACGTTCAGCTACTTCGAGGCTGCTGGCTTTGTCAAACGCACAACCAAGATATTTACTACACTGGAGACGTAGCACTTCCTCACGTTTCATACCAAGCACTGCACCCACGAAATGATGAAGTTCCTCGTATGAAGGTTTCTTGGGAATTTTTGCATAATCTATGCGGAATGTATTTTCACGTCGCTTCATTTTGAAAGCGAAGAAACAACGCGACGAAAAAGAAAAGGAAATAATAATAGTAATACTAGTATAACTCGAATTGACTACCGTAGTCAAGCGAAAGCGAAAAAGACGTGCGCTTGACTCGAAAGCTGAGCGCGAACTATCTGTTCGGGACATAAACCACTGCGACCAGTAATTTGATCTATTGTAGTATATCCCGTAGCCTTTGTTTAGTGCATGTCGAGTTACTTCATCACTATTGAGAAATGATGAAGTATTCGGTGTTGTTACAGTTGTCATTGTTTGTTTTGTTGGCAATGAATCAGGTTTAATTGAAAGTTTCCGCTGTTTAAACCCTTTGTGAGCGACAGCACTCTTCAAAGACGCGCCCCTTTATCAGTCAAAACCGGATTCATTTCAAACAAAACAATCAATAACTCCGATAGTGACCATGCATCAGAACCCTAGTCATAACCAATTCAAACTATAGAACATCAAATAGAAAATAAGAATTCACATAAATGAAGACTAACCATGTTTTCTTTATTCCAAGCTCATCCTCGGTGGCGCAACCCGAGTATTGTCACTTTTCACAAGACATAAAATGTAATAAGGCCAATTATACGTTCCTTTGACTACAAAGGTGATCTACCAGCGTTACGGGTTAAGTTCAGGTTAGTTTATTATTATGTATAGCTCACAAATTTCTCAATAACTCAAAAACAAATCAAGCAAATAGAACCACATTTGGCATGTGGAAATTTCGGTGGCAGAATTGTTTTCTATGGTTGTTCGAGACCCCTCCTCTCTCTGAAAGGACGGGGGAGCTCATACAAATGAAACAGACATTTCTGCATAACACGAGAACTAATCAAGCAAATGGAACCACATTTAGCATGTGGGGGTTTTTGAAGGCAAGAAATGTTTCTATGTCGTTTGAGACCCTTCTCTCCTCTGGAGGGGGGGGGGGGGTATCTCTTACAAATGAGACAGACGTTTCTTAATAACTCTAAAACAAACTAAGCAAATGGAACTAAATTTGGCATGAGGGGATAATTGGAGGCAGGATTTTTTCTATGGTGCTTCGAGACTCCTCCCCTCTTTGTAATAAAGGGGGATGCTACTCTCATTGCAACATTATCCACAAGAAGTTAATCTAAGGATATGGAAGAGAATATTACGTTAAAACTGACAGAATACGGTGTAGTTTGAAGGTAAAATTGTTGTCTATGAAATACTTCTAAACAGAAATAAAAACCATGGTAGAAATGACCGATCCAAGAGTTAAATTAGAAACACACACCTAAGTTTGCAGAAAATAATTTCGTTTAGTGTTACTATAATTATACACATTATACACATATATATACATTGCATTGGCAAATACTATACTTGTCAAATTCGATGTTAGTTTTCAGGAAAATGCAGCAGTTTATACGGAAGTTATAGTAGATTGCCATAGTAGTTTTAAATAAAATAGTAGGAAATACCTCACTTTTTCTTTCTGTGTAGGTACTATTGAAAAAGTGAAGGAATTTCATTCTAAGAACGGATACGTTTGGTTTGATCAATTTCAGCAAAGATACTCATTCTGAAAAATAACCATAAACGCGTCAGTCCCATTTAATTTCGATTCATTTAGATGCAAGCACTGCAACGCTCGTACCGGGGTCAGCTAGTAAAAAATAAAACACTGAAAAACCTTTTCTAAGTATCACTAGTAAACGCGAGCAAGTGCCTTTAAATTCCACAAGATAAAGCTTATTTTATGACATATAGAGCTATTTTGAATGCTATCTACAGACTTCTTCAGTGTCGAGTTCTGGAATCGAAGAAAACATGGCAGAAGGTCTGATATTCATATTAGATGTGTTTGTGCCTTCATTTGTGTGCTTTTATATGTTATTTTCAACCTATTAGTTCGTCGTTTTTATTTTCAGTCGGTCTGGTACTTATACCAAATGTGCTTGTTTCTGCATGTGTGTGTTTGTATATGTTTTCTACGTGGCAGATGACAATGGAGTCAATTATAATTTAAATATGATGATGATGATGGTCCCGCCACTTACCCCTACAAAGGTTTGAGCTAGACAATTTAACTATTAGATAATTTATTTAACAACAATTCAACCAGTTATGCAAAACAAAAAACGAACTGATTTCATCTACAGATGTAAACTTCTTCCAAAACCTTTCATTTGCTTTACAGATATATAATTGTGAAAAGCTATTGATGTCAACCACAAATGTTCGCAAGTTATCCCAGCGATCAGAAAATCCTATTACAATTCCAAGTCAGAGAATCATGTATAAGGACATAATCCAATGACGAGCCAATATCCGATCCTGCCCGCTACAGAGTCAATGAGATTCCAAAACTAATGGAACCGCCACTTTAGTTGTGGACTGACGAAGGATATTCCCAATCAGAGAAATCGAGAAAATTTCCAAACCGAAAAAATCCTAGACCGGTCCTAGTCAAACTTTTACTTTCAACCACAACAGAATTGACAAGGAATTCCCCGACAATCAGCCAGACAACCCACTACTATTTCACGGTATCTTCTCAAGCATAAGAAGCCAACTTTTTTATTCAAAAATTCAAAAAGAAGTTCTTTATATGAGTATACCGCGCGCGAGGCTCAACTTTTGAAGACTACTCACACAAAAAAAAATGTAATATGTATTCCTAACACGTGGCAGTTCGTCGATAAAATCTAGAAATTATTATCTGATCTGTGTGTAGTCCATTGTAGTTGTATTGTATAGTTGTTTTATTTGTGTGATTTAGGTAAAAATATTGACAATCACGAATGTCCATTTTTTGAGCTTTATTACGTATGTTTTTGGAAATGTTGATTGTGAACTTCTATGCTTTCTGGTACATTTAGTTTCTAAGAGTACGATATGTTCTTAAATTTGTATGTGTTTCAAGTCCATTTTCGTTAAACATATGTTTAACTTGTTTTAAAATTGAGTAGGAGTCCTTTGTAAGTGTCTTTGTTTTTTTTATTAGTGATTTCTGCACTCATGTCTTGGAAACATCTTGGGAGATCTTGCACAAATGCTACTAATATGTTATTTCCTGCAAAAGGCAGCCTACAAAAAATCCTATGTTGTACTGAAAGTTTTATTGAACATTTACCTCTTCTTTTGCTTGAGATAACTCTTCTTCAAGCTCAGTATTCTTTTCCAATGAAAGTCGTAAACGTTCCCGAACCTGTAATGAAATAAAGAATTGAAAATATGTTAAATGATTTGAATTCTTGAATTCTTTCAAAAACAAATTAGAATGCTTGAACACTACTGGGAGACGCCGGCATAGGCGTCAACATCCATACATCTTACACTAAAGTTCAAATCAATCGTCCGTAAAAAAAAAAATAAAATAAAAAAAGGTGCTGAAGTGCCTATGATGAATAAAAAGCCTAAACCGATAACACGACCGAGGCCAAAAAGTGGAATTTATCTATGTTAGGAAATCTAAGCAAGGCTCATGTTTTAAAGAGTTTTATTCTTAGCTTCGTGCACACATCTGACGTTTTTGTTTACGTTTCCCGGCTTTTTGCTCATCTATCTAATACAATCGATGGAGTTATCAATAACTGCACTAAGAAACTATCCCTTCCTATTTTCAATACTGTATTGAATAATTATTGTACATGAGGCAAGACATCACGCGAATGAAGTCTCGACCCACATCCATCCCCCAAAACCAAGATTTCTTCGACGCTTTTGGGATGTTAGAATGTTGCCATCGCCACAAATTTCCTATAGTCCATTTATACTGCCAGCTGACGAGTGACTGTTGACGAAAAATGAAAAAAAAATCATTGAAGGCGATTTGTCGATCGTAAATAACGCTTATCGCACCTTTGTAAGTGAGTCCGCTTTTTCATTGCCCAGAATCGAAAAATGAGAAGGGACACATACAGAGGGGATGATAAAATAACGCGAAGATAAAGCACTTAGAAGCGCCTGTATTTACATAAGAAAATACGAGGATTGCTTTACCGGTCTCAATGAGCGAATAGCCTCTATAGAACTGAGACTATCAGTGGAAATGAAGCACTGATCCGGTGTTAGTGAGACAATCATATAGAGCGTAAAGTGTATTGCCGATAATTAAGCGACATATACGGAACAAGAAGCTTGAAGTTTACAAGTGGCGCTATGAATTTCATTAGATAAATCAAAGCCTGCTGACTTTTCTATCAATGATCCGTCATTGAAGAACGGTTTAGTGGAATCAGCTTGGCCAAACTTTGCTGAAAATATTAACCGGAGCAATCATAGGACGATGATGCTCTGGGATTCCAAGAAGCTCTTGCTTCGTGGATAAATCAAAAGAAACCGAACTGCCGAAGTCAGTTATGTACAAATGGTACAAAGTCATGAAGCTAGTTTGAGGATCCAACTCAAGGAGCTTCTTAAAGTTTTCGATTACCTGGGGGTTCATAACTTCACACATGGTGAGGAGCTGGAGAGATAATTCTGAAAAGCGATCCTAGAATGGCAACTTGCCAGCCAGCACTTCAAGATCCAAGGTATGAGTCGATTGCATGCAACCTAACGCGATACGAAGACACCGCAGTTGAATACGTTCCAGTTTGATGATGTGTGACCGAGCCGCCGAATGAAAAAAAAACAACAGTATTCTCTATAACCGACAAACAAAGAAGATCATGTGGATGCGCTCTTTACCAGGTTCCGGCAATTGTTCGAAGAAAGTTAATCCTTTGCTGGCACCTTCTCTTCAGATACTCTATGTGGGATCCCAGGTGCACTGTGAATCGAACCAGGCCCCTAGCTATATAAAGAACACAGAATTAGTTATCGGCTTACCCCAAATTTGAAGCTTCGGTTGTGCCGGGTTATGCTTCCTACAAAAAACTACTGATTCAGTTTTCTCCTTAGAGAATTCGATACCTAGCTCTAAAGTCCTTGATACAAATTGTCTGAGGTATCCCGTTAGGGATCCTTGCAGATCGACCCCATTGTTTCTCGTGACAGACACTACGCCGTCATCTGCACGTTTTCACTTAGACAAACATCAAAGCATTTGCCATAAACATTATACAAACGAGGTCTTACACATGATCCCTGGGGAGACCCATGTAGCTAAATCGGGAAGTTGTGAAGTCTCCATGAGAAAAGCTCGTATGTTTCTCGGACAGCAAATTGTACAAACAAAAAATCATTAATGGAGAAAAGCCACACGTGTTTAGAGTTTTTCTGAAAGAACTTCAACAGATACTGAATCAAAAGTCTCCTTGATATCCAAGAAAACAGAAGCCATTTGCTCTTTTTTAGCAAAGAGAGAGTTCTGCCACCGACAAACCGACATGAAACTAAAGCTTCACTATTGATCAAGAATCTGTAACGACCGATTCAAATGTGCAGCGATCCTGTCTGTCAAAACTTATAGAATCGTTTTATCTAGATCAAGTAAATGTGTCCAGATTTGCTCAGGCATGAACCTTCTTATCAAGTGTTCAAGCGTGTTCGTGTCGATATCAGCGAACACGAAGATAGATGTCAGTAATATAATTTGAACAGAAATATTAAGACATTTTATGTTGTCATTCATGTCAGTTTGTCGGTGGTTCTACCATTGAAAAAGGTTGACTGATCTCATCCATCGAATTTTCGATTTTGCGAGGAATGATCCATGCCGGCACAGAATCTGGGCAAACTTTTCGCGCGAACTTGAGGAGTCCGAGTACTCCTCGCTTTTGTTGTACGCTGTTCGGTTACGCAGTCTACCAGAGTACTCATTGACGTTTCACGCGATAGCCCATCTACAAATCGTCGCCAGTGTAAGTGCTCAGGTGTTCCTCGTCTACGGAACACTTTAAATCCGTCGGACTTTTTACGATAAACCTCGGTGCATTACTGATCCCACCATGGAGAAGGAGGTTTCCTGCAAAATGACGTTTTTGGAACTAGTCAAGTTTGAGTTACTTTATTCGTATGACGTGTTTTAGCGTATAGCATTGAAGTGTTGCTTCAGTTTGGATTTTGCTATTGTAAAATTAATTGTTTCGAAGTGGTACGACACATCTGATTCAGAGGTCCAAATTTAGCGTAGTTTGTGCGATAATGGTTTGTAATATACATATTTCGATTACGCAGCTGCCGTTAGGGTATGTAAAAATTTAGCTTTGATAAAAGCTCTGCTGAATAAATGCGATGCGAAACAATGCTGTTAACAAACGTAACAAACACGACGCTTTCTTAGTGTTTGCAGTAGTGTAGGGAGCTTCATAGGGTGGGAGAGGAAATCTTTCACAACCTAATTTACGTAGTGCAAATAAAAACAACTGTTCTTGTACATACTCTATTCGCTCTTCATGGATGACTGAAAAAGGTGACCAGACTACACTAGAATATTCCAGTATTGGCCTCACATATGCAATAATGTATAATGTTTTAATTATGTAAGGGTCGCACAAAATTTGACTAAAGCGTTTTATAAATTCCATATTGATGGATCTGTTTCTAATGGTCAATGAATGTTAGATTAGAATTAAATATAGCTCAAAAATCACGAATTCTTATGCACTTTTATACAGACTGATTTCTAAGAGTTATCCTAAACATGTCGTGTTTTCTGCTCAATGCTTTCGCGATACATTTTTGAACATTTTATTGCAAAAGGCTTTTGTTACACCAAACATAGAACATATGTATTACTTCCTGAAATATCTTGTAATCATCTTTGTTTCTTATGTCTTTATTCTTGTTTCTTATCGTCGGCATATATTAAGATTTTTACATTTTTAAGAATGAACAAAATGTCGTTTACGAAAAGAATAAACAAAACAGGGCCTAGATGGGATCATTGGGGGACACCTGATAAGACTTGAATAGGATTTGATTTTTTTTCTTTTGAATCTTACTATTTGTTGTCGATTAGTTAGGTTTTTTTTTTTTTTTATTAAAGTGGCTTTCAGCCTCCTGGGCTGGTTCGCCACTAGATTAGTTAGGTAACATTTGAGCCATATGAGAAGACCTGGCTCAATTTCCAGGTTTTGTAAGTTGAATAGTAGCATGTGAATGTCAATCCGATCTAATGCCTTACTAAAATCTATATAAAGCTTCTACGTAGTTTCCGTTATCCAATCAACGAGTAGGTTAACGAATTTTAGTTAATTTGTTTTAGTTGAACGTCCTTTGTAGAATCCATGTTGATTGTTAGTAATCCTGGTTTTGATTTGATAGAACAGCTTTTTATTAACTGTTGTCTCAAAAAGTTTAGGAATGCATGAAATAATGGTATTTCCACTGCATTTGCGTATGTCAGATTACTTACTATGATAATAATTAGTTACAGCAACTTGCTTATGACTGACAAAGGCACAATTATGTTTTATCAGCTTAACGGTAACATGTCTGCTACTAGGGTAAATATTGGTACTAGACAGAAGCACTTCCATGATTTGAAAAAAATGCCGGATTCAGGCGACATATTGAAAAAGTTTGAGCGTACTATAGTATACAACTCTTTTATACCTCTGCTATCCGAAGCCTTATAGCGAAGACTTCCAATAACAAGACACACAGCTCCCTCTCTGTTTCAGTCGACATGTTCGAAGCGCCCTCAACGTGTTCCAGAAACATTAAAAACGGATATGTATGTGTGAACTCATGTGAGTCATCGTCAGTGTGTGTGTTTTGTTTTGTATTTGTTTTGATAGTTAAGAATAGTTTTGAAGACTTTGCTTATTCCGTTGAAAATGGGACGCAAAACCTGTTGTGTACCGGGATGTTTTGCACTTCCAACGCAAGAAAGAAATCCTTCTTCCGAATAGTCGAGACCCACAGGTAATTGCAAGTTAATAACACTGGGCAAGAATTGTTGTGGTTAGCAGCATCTGTTTTCACTTGAGTCCCACTAGATATGGAGATTTTTCTGGTGCTGGTGGAGATTGGCGCTCTTCGGTTGAGGGAATGCTGCACGAAGGATACACTTTCAGGTCCACAAGGAATATTTATCGTCGAACTGATGACACAGTTACACCACTACAGCATTATGATTCGTTGCTTATAATTTTGCCAGTAGGTGTTGATTTGGTTGAGATGCTGCATTTGAATATTTCCTGGTGGCTGCTGCGTCAACCTTCAAGCAATCGGAAATTACCTTATCTGTTGGAAACAGTCGTTTACTTGAAAAGAGAGCACTTGGTTTTATAAACTCTGTTAAACTATAATACACAATAATTACTTCCGATTATCCGATCCAGCAGCACACAAGGCTTGCCATTTCTTTTCCTAGAGCGTTCCTCCACCACCATCCTTGTTTAATTTCATTAACGAAAGAATAGCTCGGGGACGACCGTTTACCATCCTTTGATCCTTTTATGGGTCCAGGTAACTTCCAGGACGGTGTGTATTGGACATCACAAGCATAGTTTTTCAAATTAATATTGATTTCCTAACCACTTCTACGACTCCATCCGCAAGCACAGTACAAGTATGTTTTGATTTATGTTTTGACGTTTGTCTTGAGCGCAGAAGATTACAAATACACACACAGTAACCTTTGCTTGATCAAACACACACACATATATGTCATGTTTCTTGAAGTCGTTCGGTGGCGCTACCGTACATGAAGAATACGGTGTATATGGGAAAATTTGACACTTGTGTGTCTTGTTATTGGAAGTCTTCGCTTATAGTTTCCCCTAAAACATAGATTTCTACAGTGGCGACGAGGTGAAAGATTAAAAAAAAGTATATTTTCCAATATCCGTTGTTTAGTGAATCGATTTAGTGGCTGCAGTTTGCCGCAAGTGAAATTAAAAAAAAAACCCAACGCCCAACACCTCAAGTTTTGTTGGTCACTGTTGGTGATAATTGAAATTTTTTGCGTTGTGATTAGTTGCATAGTAGAAACATGAAAAATTATTGAAAACGGGTATACAGTATTCGGTTTAAGCCCATTTGAATGTTTAAATTTAGCATACACTACGTGAGAGTGATAAATAATCATTAATTTTGGCCATAGTATGATAGCATCAGTGTTTTATCTACCATCGTGGCTTATAGTAAGGCTTTGTGACCTCGGTGAACGACCGGAGGTCAGTTCAGGTCAGCAGTGTGCACTGTATAATAGGTTGATAGTGCGAAAGCGATTGTTTTTTGTCTGCTGCTGCTTCAACACTGCTAAGGAGAAAAATCTGTATCCACATTAATCCGGACACCTTCAAATCATTGTAATTGTAACTTTTGAAATATTGAACGTAGGGATGAAAAATTTCACTGTAGTATAGCTGAGAGTCTATGATGAAAAAGACTATGATTGATGTTTACATTTCATGTTTAGTATTCAAGATGGCGACGAAAGCAAAACAAGTGCGCGAGCGAATTTTGTACGGGCGTACGGCAAATCCTGACTTGTCAACACGGGACCTTGCAAAAACATTGGATTTGCCTAAATCCACTGTTCACGATGTGCTCAAATCATTTTCGGAACGTTTGACGGTGGAAAGGAAGCCGAGAAGTGAAAAAACATTGGACGCGCTGATCCTGTCATGGACCGAAAGGTGAAAAGGATATTAACGAAAAACCCAAATCTCTCCATTCGAACTCGTGGCTCGTAAAATAGGGATGTCGCCTGGTTTTGTCAAAAAATCAAAACAACGTTTGGGACTTAAGTCGTATTAAGTAAAAACAGTTCCAAATCGCAACGACAAACAGAACTTGGCAGCAAAATCACGGGCTCGACGTTTGTACTGCGAATATTTGACGAAGTTTTCATGCGTTGTTGTGGACGATGAAACTTATGTCCTGGAGGATTTCAAGCAGCTTTTAGGGCTAGATTTTTATTCTGCTATGGCCAGAAATGCTACAGCTGAGCACGAACGAAGAAGGCATCGAAATAGTGTGGCAAGCAATTTGCACGTGTGGCAAATCTTTCGTCACTACAGGCACAATCAACAAGGAGATCTATCAGAAAGAGTGTCTGCAGAAGCGATTGCTACCCTTCATCAAAAGTCACAAAGAAAAACCATTGTTCTGTCCCGATTTGGAATCATGTCACTATGCTAAAACTGTGATGGAGTGGTACCAAGCAAATCAAGTGAACATTGTACCAAAAACCTCAAACCCGCCAAATTGCCTTGAGCTACGACAAATCGAGAGATATTGGGCTCTGATGAAGCGGAAGCTTTCTGGAAAGAAGCAAGGAATCAAAGACATCAAACACTTCCAGCAAACTTGGACAAAGACGGCTTCTACGATTTCTGAAGAGTCTGTACAAACCCTAATGGACGAAGTTAAGCGCAAAGTTCGAAAATTTTATGCAAATACCGAATAACTATGTTTTGTCTTCACGAATTGTCAAAACACATCCCATGAATCTGAAATAAACAGCTACGACGGAAATATAATGCGAAATTTATGTTTTATTCATGTTTTGAGGGGTCCGGATTATTGCGGATACAGACCTTAGTAAGGATCTGCTGCATCGAGTGTGGTAAGGTTAGGAGAATCTGGGTTATTGTTGTCTTAGATTCCGTCGTTCTGCTTTAAGGTATGTTTGTTTTATATATCGTTTTTTGTTTGGTCGATTTGTTTGTCTCGATAATATAATATGAAATTCAATCTTTTAATAGATTTTTGCTCATTGTTTTAAAATATATATATTTGTTGCGTGAAAAAATTGTACTTTGTGTTTATTGAAAGTTCAATATAGTAAATCACTCATAATAAAAAGAGTTTCATAATTTTATTGTGTTTAATTGGTGAAATTGTTTCAAAAGTGTTTTTGATCTTCTTATACATCCAAGTTTGTTTGTTGGAACATTTATAGTTTGTGTATTTGTTTTGTTTATTCTTTTAAAGCAATATGCCTTTGGTAAATAGTATCGATGCATATGTTCCTGGTACTATTCCTTTTGCTCAGTACCTAGAGGAGCTGAACTGGATCATAGTCCATTGGAAAATTCCAGCAGATGAGCATAAGGCAACATTTGTAGCATCATGTGAGGCGGAGGTTTATTCGGAACTTAAACTGTTGTTTCCGGGTAAAGATCTCGCCAATATTGACTTTAAAGATTTCGCGGCTTTCCAAAAGATCAAGAAATTTTATGATAATCAATACAATTCAAGGTATTCGTACAACCGTTTACCACAAGAAGCATCCAGCAGTACTTCCATTTTTCAAAAAGTGATGGATCAGTTTTTGAAAGGTTTGGATTGTGTTTTTTGCTACTTAGACGATGTTCCAATAGCAGGAGATGATTTTGAAAATTGCAAGAGAAAACTTTATTTGGTTTTGGAACGTTTAGCCAAATTCAACATTAAAGTTCATTTAAAAAAATACATTTTTTTTGTTTCTAGTTTGCCTTATTTAGGACATGTGTTGACAGAGCAAGGTTTGTTACCATGACCTGAAAAAGTTAAGAAGATTTGGAGAACCAAAGCTCCAAATAACGTCACTATATTGAAGGCGTTTCTGGGTTTAATTAACTATTATGGTAGATTTATTCCCAATTTATCCACTCGCCTCAATCAACTTTACAGTTTGTTGAGGAAAAACACAAAATTTGTTTGGAGTAATGTTTATGACAAAATATTGCACACGTTATTGGTAAAGAGGAAAAACCTATATGCTTTACTTCTTTTTCGCTTACTGATGCGCAGAAATCGTATCCAATTTTGCATTTAGATGCACTTGCTGTGGTAAGTACGATAAAAAAGTTCCATAAATTTTTGTATGGAAAAAAAATACTGTTTATACACACCACAAGCCTTTGATTGGTATTTTTGGAGAGGGCGGCAGACATTCAATTTTTGTGACGCGTTTACAGCGATATGTTTTGAAGTTATCAATCTATGATTTTGATATCATCTATCGACCGTCATCAAAAATGGGTAATGCAGATTACTGTTCTCGTTTTCCGTTACCTCAAGAGGTTCCAAGAGGTTTACAAAGAGAATAAATCAAAACAATTAACATCTCTGGAGAAATTCCGCTAGACTATACTAGCGAAAGAATACGAAAAAAAAACACAAAACGACGAGTTTCTGCAACAAGTTGTGTCTTTTATGAAGAATGGTTGGCCCAAGAAGCTGCATAAAAGTTTTAGAGACGTTTTCTCGCATCATCAGGATTTAGAAGAACTGGATGGTTGTTTGGTTTTCCAGGATCGTATAGTCATTCCAGCGAAGCTTCAGGATTTAGTTTTGAAACTGCTTCACAGATATCTTTCTGGTATTAGCAAATTTAAGCAGTTAGCCAGGAGGTCGGTGTACTGGTGTGGAATTAATAGTGATATTGAAAATTTGGTTAAACATTGCAGAATTTGTAGTCAAATGTCTGTAGTTCCTAAGAAATCAACACAAACTACAAGAGGGATTCCAACCAGTTGGTCATTTAGTAGGATTCATGCAGATTTTTTTTCTATTTTCACCTAAAGATGTTCCTTGTCATAGTTGACAGTTATTCGAGGTGGTTAGAAGTACGATTACGGTACAGATGCACTGAAAGTCAAAAGCAAGTTCATGGCTTTCTTTGCAAGGTTTGGTCTTCCTGACGTCATTGTGATGGAGGTCCTGCGTTTAACACCAAATATCTTGTTGAGTTTTTCGGCCAACAGGGTATTCTGGTCATGAAAAGTCCACCGTATCATCCCTTGAGTAACGGCCAGGCTGAACGAATGGTTCGTGTGGTAAAGGAAGTTTTGAAAAAGTTTTTGCTTGATCCTGAAGTAAAGAATTTGAGTATTGAAGATCAAATTTCATATTTTTTGTTTAATTATCGAAACACTTCTGAAAAACTTTCTAATTTTCGACCGAAAATGATACTGGATCTAGTCAACCAAAAGAGTAGTTTTAATAAGCAATTAACAACTCACATCGGTGAGGAATTCCATAGTTTTAAGGATGGTAAGTCCCCAGTACTTGGCAAGCTATTAAAATTGAGACCTGGCGAACCAATCTACTTTAAAAACTTTAGGATGACCGATGTAAAAAGATGGTTGGATGCCTTGAAACAAATATCTCAAAATGTGTGTCAGGTTTCAGTCGGTGGTCATATTTATTCGGCTCATCGTGATCAACTAAAGTTGAAAGCCAAACCTTCCAGAACTCTCGTCTGTGGATGGAAGCCTGTCTTTAGGAAGCCAGAGGAGAAGACGATGATTCAGACAGTAGTGAATTTTATGGTTTTCCTGCAGATTCCTTCATTTACAACCAACCGCAGCAACCAGCAATTGAGGTCGGCAATAGTCAACAAGAGGCCGATTCAGTCAATAAGTGGCAACAAGTGTCAAAACATGATTTAGGCAATAGTTTGTCTGCAGTTCCATCGAGTGGCAATAGTTTGCTTTTATCGGGTATTGCATGGCCGATGGCTCAAATCATTGTGATCGAAGAGGTTCGCGTGAGATTAGAGCGTTCGAATTGTCATCCCAGTGTCAAGTTCCAGTAAATCAAGGCTCAACTGTGCCATTCGAAAAACGGAGAGATTGTCATGATCGTCTAGAGTCACAACCAAGACGATCTCATCGGAGCAAGCGACAAAAGAAAAACAATAAATTTTATTATTATTAAACTATAAATTCCATGAATTGAATTGTGAATTGGTACTCAATGGGTTTGTATTTTCGATTGTTCAAGTTTTTAAATGAATTCAAAATAATGTAACAAACAACTTTAAGAGAGAGAACTGTTGTATCAGCACTCTATGTGTGTTAGTAGCAGGGAAGCTGCTATCGGCTCGATAAGAGCAATCAATATATAAAAGCTCAGTTTCAGTTTGAGCGTGCTAGAGTATACAACTAAACTAAACTTTTATACCTTTGCTATCCGCAGCCTTATTGTTTCCCATAAAACATAGATTTTTACAATCCCCAGCATTTTCGTTTAGATGCATTTTTGATGAAAAATTTTCCGATTTAAATTTAGTTTTAGCAGGAACTGTCGGAAGCGGAACGTTTTTTTGAAAAAAAATTGTGGTTTTCCACTTGATGATTTGCCCCAAAATTAAACGTTATGATCCCATTCATCTGCATTTTTATCCATGTTCGTCATTGAAAGGATACAAAAACTTATGTGCGAAGTCTTGCTAGTAATCCCAGAGTAACGCACTATAAAACTAATATTTGTGGCTTCTGCTACACATCATTGCCAAAACCAGCGGAATGGAAGCAGTCTAAAGCTAAGGTAAAAATTAAGAAATAATGTAAAATTTAGAAATATACGGTTTTATTATTATATAAAGAAATTTCTTGTTTTTTGTTTTGTTTTTTCTTATTCCACCCTACCCCCCCTCCTGGCCCCTCGGGGCATAGAAGGGACGCCGTGTGACAAAAGAAGAATTCAGGATTTGTTCCGGCTATGGACATTGCGATAATCGTTTGCGCAGTAATGCATCCTATACATAGTAGACTGATGTAAGATGATGTATTGAATGAATGTTTGAAACGAAGCCGATGGGATCACATTGGATCAATAAAGGGGCAAGCAATCAGAAAGTTGTGGGATAAACACAACTCTAAACGTATTTTTTTTTGTGTAGCTATTTAGATAATATTTTATAACAAGTTTTATTCTATAATATTTCGTATTTACCTTTTCATCTAACGCTTTGTGATGTTCGAAGAGGCTTTTGAGCGCTTTAAGAACCTCTACTTCACTGGACACTCCACTTTGAGATGCTGCTTGCCTCTTAACTACTGTCATTCTCAACGAACGTTCATGTCTCGATACCAAGCATTCCAAATGTTCCAACAGTAACTGAAAATAAAAAGTAATGAATTATTTCTTTCGTTAATATTCCGTGCATGCCAACACAAGTCACGCAACTCATATATTCGGAGAAATTGGCGAAATGGACGAATCTGCTTTTGTAAACAAATATTTAAATCGACTATTTCTCACGAGTTAAAGCTAAATTTCTTTAACTAAGACCACAATCGATTAAAGTAAGGCTACATCTAAGGCTTGCTTCATTTAGAATTGGAACAAACTTTTGTTCATATTGTGGCGCTCCTGGTGGACGGATTTGGAAGTTCTTGGCGCCCACGTGTCGGTAATTTTGTCAGCTTCACGTATGTATTTTTGACATTCCGCAAATCGACTGTACTTTGTAAACAATCAACATGGAAGCCGAAAGAAGGGAAAAAATTGTGCACAGTTATTTGGAAAATCCATTGTGGTCTGCATCTAGGCTAGCTAAACAGCTGAAATTGCCCAGAAATACCGTATGGCGCGTTGTCAAACGGTATAAGAAACATTTCGAAACATTCGGAAGCCTCAAGTCAATCGTCGGAGTGGAACTGTCGACCCGAAACTGCGTGGTAAGATTTTGAAGACGATTAAGAGGAATCCCAATCTGTCGGACCGTGATTTGGCCAGAAAATTCGGTGCTGCCCATAGTACCGTGAGGAGAACTCGACTCCGGGAAGTAATCAAGTCGTATCGAGCTAGCAAACAGCCAAATCGGACCATAAAACAGAATAGTGTGGCCAAAATCCGTGCTCGGAAGCTATACGACCAGGTGCTGACCAAGTTCGACGGGTGTCTTCTGATGGACGATGAAACCTGTGTCAAGGCTGACTTCGGGCAAATCCCAGGTCAAAAATTTTACTTGGCAACGGCTCGGGGGGATGTTCCAGCCAAATTTAAATTTGTTTTTGCCGACAAATTTTCCACGAAAATTCATGATTTGGCAGGGCATTTGCAGCTGTGGCAAAAAAAAACGACAGTTTTTGTTACAAATAAGACAATGACGTCGGAACTATACCAAAAAGAGTGTCTCCAAAAACGAATTTTGTCGTTCATTCGATCCCACGACCATCCCGTAATGTTTTGGCCAGATTTGGCAAGCTGTCATTACAGCAAAGTCGTTCAAGAATGGTATGCAGAGAAAGGGGTCCAGGTTGTTCCGAAAAACCTTAACCCATCCAACTGCCCCCAGTTCCGCCCTATTGAGAAATACTGGGCAATCATGAAGAGGAGACTCAAGGCAAAGGGAAAGGTTGTCAAAGACATCAATCAGATGAAGACCTGGTGGAATAAGATAGCTAGAACGATGGACGAAGAAGGTGTGCGCCGCCTAATGAGCCGTATTACAGGAAAAATTTGAGAATTCCTTCGAAATCAAATAACTGAAATACAGGCAATTGTTTTTGTTCCAATTCTATCTGAAGCAAGCTTTAGCCAAGCTTAGTCTTACTTTTTAAAATCGTCCTTTATTCGTCCATTGAAATGTTTGTTTACAAAACCAGATTTCTCCGGATATAAGAAGTTTATGTCTAGCAGGCGATCTGTGGACTCGGCATACTGAGTCAGCATTGACAAGGCAATGATGCGCGCATTTGGATATGGATAAGAGCTTCAATAAAGAAACATAACTATGATGAAGTTAGCAGAAGCAGATAATTTCTCATCTCCATGCGAAGCGCTTGGAGCGGACAGTAATTTTATTGCTAGAACAAATAGACATGAAGAGAAAGTGTATTGATAGTTCCGTATAGGATAACGGCAGGCTTTGAAATTGAAAGATACAAGATTGAAAACGAGCGGACAATACAGTTTCTCTTCATGTCTATTTGTTCTAGCAATAAAATTACTGTCCGCGCCTAGCGCTTCGCATGGAGATGAGAAATTATCTGCTTCTGCTAACTTCATCAAAGATCGGTACTTCCGCGCTGGGGAGAATATAAAAAATAACAATCAAAAATAACTATGATGTTTGTTCCCTAAAAGTTTGAAATCATTAATCATAAGAAGGTATGTATTATTAATGTTGCGATGCCAGTAAAGCTTTCTATTTGAGCTTGAAGTCCATTTCTTCCAAAAAATGTTTTGTGTTATTTAAACTCTTATTGTTCTTAATTACTAAAATAAGCAGGCTGAGATTTCAAACATACAATGTTTATACATTTCGAAGTGATATAATTCATGCTTGGTTATTATTTGTTGATATTTGTTCAATGTATTCCACTGCCTATTAAGGATTGAAATTAAAATTGATATTCGGTTGATCGAAAGCGCCAGATTCCTGTTCCGTACCGGAAGAAGTCATGCTAGCCTTGTACATTTGTTTGTGTCTTTCTTTGCATTGCCACCTTCTACATATACATACGCAAATATTATTGAAGGCCATTTTGCACCAACCCCAACCCTTTTTTATGTCATTTACTCCTCATAAGCAAAGCAAAACACGTAATAAAAATGATACCTGCTTTGTGAAGGTAACCAAACGTTTAGTTTAATAAGAGACCAGAATGAAACTAGATTCCAATGCGTTTAGATGCAAATGTAAATGTTTTGAATGAACAGTGTTTTAGTAGTAAACGTTTTACATACTCTAATTGTGTTTTTGTATTCTCCGTGGAGTAACGATTATGATGTAAAAGGAGATGCTCGCTCATCACCATGAGGCACCAAGAGTGTACAGTAATGTTTGCT
The DNA here is from genome assembly GCA_034211315.2 of Aedes japonicus. Lineage (NCBI taxonomy): Eukaryota > Metazoa > Arthropoda > Insecta > Diptera > Culicidae > Aedes > Aedes japonicus. The sequence continues at coordinate 27,039 of JASCZW010005343.1, forward strand.
AGAATGAAAGATATGAAGAGAAAGTGTTGAAAGTTCCGTCAGTGTACGGTAGGTTAATGGTGGTAACCATTAATCCATACTGGTGGGGACCAGTATCACAACGCTTCACGGTATTTCTCTCCGAGGTCTCTACGTTAGAGATGACGAGAAAAAACTTGAGTGATTATCAGACGTTGTGAATAAAAACAAAGCCAAAAAGGGTCTCCCATGTACGCACCAAAACAGAGTGAATACAAACAACCGCTAGAAAACCATCACAAGCTATCAGTGGTACATGAGCGCCAACCAACGCGTTACTATTGCCTGTTGAGGTGGCTGATTCGTGCCGTGATCTACCCCGCAGTGGGATGTTAGGCAATAGTAACGTCCTTGGTTCGAGTACTACTTTACCCATGCCCTTTCGCTCAATTTTCAACACTTCTATTATATTTCCAACCTACCGTACATTGACGGAACTTTCAACACTTCCTCTTCATATCTTTCATTCTAGGATACATTACTGTACACTTTGGGTGCCTTTTGGTGATGCGCGAACATCTCCTTTTACATCAGTAAACGTTTGCCTAATTCATTCACAGCAACAATTCCAAGTTTGTAGTGTTAGGTACAGAAGTCGTACGTGACACGAGTATCCAAAGGGTAATCTTGACTACTCTAGCTCCACTGGCGGAGTGTCCACCGAAGGCAAAGCACCCAGCGAGAATCCTTATCCTCTAGGTTTGGCCTACGCTTGAAGAAGTGTTATAGTCCCCCCGGACGAAACATTGGTCCTTCGAGCCAGACATAGCGCATCATGCTGTTCTGATGCTAAGAAGAAGATTCCTTCTAACTGAATTGTGCTGTGGTGAAAAAAAAAAAGGATTCCATGCCCGATAAAAGTCGAATTTTTTAAATGACAATCTCCGATTGGGATAAAACATTGCCTAGGCTTAAAGTGTCGGAGTCCGATTATTTTCCTGAAAATGATTCTCGAGTGAAGTACCAAGATTAATGATTCGCCCCTAAAAACGTAACTCACACCAACACACCCTCAAATATTCTGTAAAAATAACATACCGAATCAAAACAAAAACAAAGATACTAGAACCTAAAGTTACCGATAAGCGCATGAGTGTATTGCAAGGTGTTCTTATGACCTATGGGTTCCTACAATAGTGAACCAATTTCAAATCGATAGTTTCATATTGATTGTTGTTATTACCGTTTTCGAGATATTAAAACTTGTTTGTTTTGAACTATAAAAAAACATAACATGATTAGGGCCTTGATCTGTCACGAATCACAAAAATCTTACTATATCTAGCTACTCCATATGGGGCTATTCATAAACTACGTAGACTTTTCTGGGGGGGGGGGGATAGGGGGTTAACCAAAGTCTACGCTCCATACGAAATTTCAAAAAATTGTATGGAGAAAAGTCTACAAGGGGAGAGGGGGGGGGGGGGGTCTGCGATTTTCGAAAATGAGTCTACGTGGTTTATGAACAGGCCTTATGGTGGAACTAACATTCTTCTACCAGATACTGCTTCCATTTCACGAGAGTGATTTAAAATTCAAGAGAAATCGTCATTTAAAATCATTGTTTACAAATGGCTTTTAGGCCCTTTACATGAATTTCTCGAAATTTGTGTTTCTCCCTATTCAAAACATACTCGTGATTTCCCATCAGCAACAAGTGGTGTTCCCAATTGTACTTGCAGTGACCAACAATTTACTCTTCAACATCAGGACAATCAGATATACCGTAACCTGCCCTAATTTCGCGCAGCGCCTAACACCGTGGGTTCTAACGTGTGAAAACATAAGCAATAGTCCAGAAGTCGCAAGACTTCAGAGGGCTCTTGCAAGGGATCATACGATTGAACTTGGGAATCTGAAAAATGAGGATGGAGTTTTTACAAAAACTCCTAGTGAAACGTTAAAGCTGATTATGGAAACACATTTTCCTGGATCAGTTTTGTGTGTAGATCCAATCAGAGATGGATCACTTGAAGGTGAAAAAAGTTCTACAAGGACATCTCAAAAGTCTGTTAGAGCGAAAATTGCTGCAAATGACTTGGCTGACAAAATCTTTAAGAAAGCCAGGGTAGAAAATGCGTTGAGATCTTTTCAGCCTTACAAATCTGCAGGAACGGACGGGATATTTCCAGCATTACTTCAAAATGGCGAAGCAGTGTTGATCTCGCCATTAATTGAGATTTTTAAGGCAAGTTTAAGACTCAACCATATTCCAACTTCATGGACACAAGTAAAAGTTATCTTCATACCTAAAGTAGGAAAGCGAGACAAGGCGCATCCTAAATCATACAGACCCATTAGTCTTTCATCAGTCCTATTAAAGACTATTAAAGACTGTGGCAAAAGTTTTGGATGATTATATCAATTCAAATTACATGAACAAGCATCCACTATCTGAGTTCCAGTTTGCTTACCTGTCTGGTAAGTCAACAGTTACGGCACTGCATAGTGTGGTTTCAAAGGTAAAAAAAGCTCTATCGGTAAAATAAATAGCACTTTGTTCTTTCTTAGATATTGAAGGAGCTTTCGACAACGCTTCCTATTCATCTATGGCTCGTGCCATGAAGAAAAGGAACTTTGACATGAACATAATTAACTGGGTTCATACCATGCTCGCAAAAAGAGAAATCACTTCAGAGCTGGGAAGCTCGTCTATTACAATACGGGCAACGAAAGGTTGTCCCCAAGGAGGAGTCCTCTCACCACTTATGTGGTCCTTAGTTGTAGACGAGCTTCTAAGAAGCTTAGAGGAAAAAGGTTTCGAGGTTGTAGGTTTTGCAGACGATATAGTCATTATAGTGAGGGGAAAATTTGACAACATCATTTCAGAAAGAATGCAATGGGCCCTAAAATTTACCCAGTCTTGGTGTGTCAAGGAGGGCCTTAGCATTAATCCAGCAAAAGTAGTAATTCTACCTTTCACTAGGAAAATGAAGTTTATTCTAAAAGCGTTCCAGCTAGGAGGATTAAAGATCCATCTTAGTGAACAGGTTAAATACTTAGGAGTGATACTGGATGCCAAACTGAACTGGAATGCTCACCTTGAGTGTGTGATCGGTAAGGCAACCAGTGCTTTCTGGATTTGCTCAAAAACATTTGGCAGAAAATGGGGTCTAAGACCAAAAATGATAATGTGGATTTATACATCCATAATACGTCCTAAAATATCGTATGCTTCTCTTGTGTGGTTGCCAAAAACAGTAGATGCTACTGCACAGAAAAAGCTTGCAAAACTTTAACGGCTAGTATCCATTGTTATAACGGGAGCGATGCGCAGCACTCCATTAAATGCGTTGAATGCAATGCTAAATCTGCTGCCTTTGCACGAATACGTGCAACTAGAAGCGGAAAAGAGTATGCTTAGACTTAAACGGTTGAAAACTTTCATGTCTGGTGATTTAGTCGGTCACCTGAGCATTTCACAAAGCTTTCAAAATGGGCCAGTGATGTACATGAATGGAGACTGGATGAAACCTGTGGAAAACCATGACATTCCTTACAACATATGTGAAACGTCACGTATAGATTGGGAAGTCGGAGGTCCCACTGTTCGGCATGGCTCCATAAAATTCTTCACAGATGGCTCAAAAATTGGAACAAAAACGGGAGCAGGAATCTTCGGCCCTGGGGTAGAAATCTCAGTGGCGATGGGAAACTATCCAACGGTTTTCCAAGCGGAGATCTTTGCTATAATAAAATGTGTTAACGTTTGTCTGAAGAGAAAATAAGATATGCAAATATTTGTATTTTTATAGACAGCCAAGCGGCACTCAAAGCGTTAAGTAATTATAAATGTACATCCAAACTTGTCTGGGAATGCATTCTTTCATTGCGAAAGGTGTGCCAAGAGAACTCGTTGAATTTATTCTGGGTTCCGGGACACTGTGGCATTGCAGGTAATGAAAGGGCAGACGAGCTTGCTAAACAAGGTTCAAATGCACAGTTTATTGGCCCAGAACCATTCTGCGGTATATCATACTGTGCCATAAAAATGGAATTAAAATCTTGGGAAGAGCAAAGGGTGATGACCAATTGGTTGGTCACCACAAAGTGTTCTCAAGCGAAAAGGTTTATAATTCCAAATGTTGCAATTAGTAAAAAGCTTCTGGAGCTCAATAAGAGAGTTCTTTGTACCTATACTGGCCTAGTAACCGGACATTGCCCGAGTAGATATCATTTGAAAAACATTGGCCAGGTTCATAATGATATCTGTCGTTTCTGTAACATGGAACGTGAAACCTCGGAACATTTGATTTGCAGTTGTGATGCTGTGTACAAGAGCAGACTTAAATTTCTGTACAGTGGCTATATGCAACCTAAAGAAATTTGGACTGCAATTCCTGGGAAGGTGGTGGGTTTTATAAGCTCAATTTTGCCTGACTGGGAGACGCGTCTTAGGCTGGTCACTTGACAAATGGTGATCTAGCTTTAAGATGCGAATTAGTATAGTAAACAGGGGTATATCACAAAAGTTCAACTCAGTGGACGCAGTGATTCTACGCCCCAACAAAAAAAAAAAAATAAATAAATAAAAAAAATAAAAACACCGTGCAATTTACAATTTTAATTTACAAATTCCCGCATTTTTCCCGAATATTTGCCTAATTTTTCCGACTGGGAAAAAAAGATGAATAGATATTTTAAGTTTTTTTTTTAAAAAAAGACCGTGCAACATCGTAGTTGCTACTCCTTTACTGATCAGAACTAGTGTAATTGCACAGAGAACCATCTAGATGGAGCATGGGAGTAGCTTTTACATCTTCAATGTACAAGTTCACTAATTCTATTTATAGATCAGTACCGGCGCCGGCTACGTCCTCACGGTCTTTGGGGAGGGGGGAAGTAGGATGATTAGTTTGACAATCGTTGTTATTAGAGACCGTGATCACCACTGCATCTCTACAATTGCCAAGGGAAGGATATATTTGTGTTAGTGAGGCAGGTTATTTATAGATCATGGATTCACTGTGGTAAGTGATGCGATCAATGAAAGCGCAGTAGACTGCTGTTTATTTTAAATCTAGTGGTGATAAGAAAGAGGCAAGTGACAAATAGCAAGGAAGGGGACGGGGCCTGGGATTGAACTCCCGACCATCTGCTCAGTAAGCAGAACGGGTAACCACTGAGCTACCCAGCCGCGCAATAGATATTTTAAAAGTTTTTGAGGGAATATTTCAATCTGAATGTCTGACTTGTTTTATTTAGGAGCTGCAAATTGGGCTTATTGTGTATTGCATAATCTGCTTTGGTCTCTTATTTTGTAAACGAGAACAATTATCGTTTTATATAAGTCATTGATCGTTCATGTTTCTAGAAGCATAAACATCGAAGTATAAATAGTAAAGCATACGAGGTTTTCGAGTACAAAATAATGCAAGTGCTTTACCTGCCTATTGTATCAAGAACTTCTTCGGATTTTTATTTGCAAATTCTCACGCTTTCTATATTGCCGATTTAGAGGCAAACCCGATTTTCCCATCAAGGGCTGACAGAAATCATGATCCGTTAATTCTATTTCAATTAACGATTTTGCTTTGACTCGAACACTCGGGCTTAACAGTTTTCTCCACAGCAGCTCTAAGTAGTCCCGTCAAATCGTCAAAAAGAAACGAAGCCATAGGAGATTTGGTTTGGGAAACGACCATTGTTGCAGACATGATGACAAAATTCAGCTTTGGTCCCAGCATCTTATCGTCTGTCCCATAAACCACAACAGCGAACACTTTTGATCAGAATACCGAAGAAAAGCTCCGTTTGAAATTTGGATGACTTTCCTTCAGCTTTCTTTCTATCTGTTTCCTGACTTTCTCCACAAATATTCTCAAATGGAGCAACATTTTCTAAGATCTTCTAATCTTGTAAGCGGCAGCAGAAAATGTTCTACATGCCAATCTTTTTCTCTTCTTGAAGGAATTGTGTACGGCGTGCAAGCCGCAGCTAACGATGTTGACGACTTCAAAACCAGGACTGGCTCCAAGATCCCTCATTTCCCCAGTTAATTCTTTGAACGCCAGGCCGTCCAATTTGCTGGATTTGCAGAAAAACACTGTTTCATACCGGCAATGAGATCGTTGGACCGAGTAGATGACAAAAACGCTACTCATGTCATTTCTTTCCTTCCATCTAACAAAAATTCCCGATGGCTTTTGAAATTCCCGACTTTTTCCCGTTTATTTCCCGATAATTTTGGATTCCCGCATTTCCCGATTTTCCCGAGTCTGTGGCCACACTGACCATGATTTTAATATAAAATAAGGAATATTTTAAAAATAGTCAACTTCACTAAGGCATAACTATTTTGACATCTAGGCCCACGTGCACGAATAAAAAAATAAAAAATAAATCTTATCATGAGCTGCCATTTTTTTTCTCATGCTTAGCAGCATTGCTACGGACGTGAAAAAAAGTTCGGTTCGTTTTTTTTTGTGAAAAGTGTGTAAAATAAAAGTTATACCGGGACGATTGTGTTGCTTCAGGTATGGATTATCAATTTAACATGAGATTCACTCATTTATTATTGTTTTAGTGCATTTTTATTCTCAAAATCTGAACCACGGATAAAGGGCTTCGCCGAATTCATGATTTCCTAAATCCGTGTTTGAGTTTCTTTTCCAGAATGCCTCCAGTAAAACGAATGCAGTACACTATGGATCGATTGCACAACGCGTTAGATCTTGTGAGAAGTGGAGCCACCATTCGTGCTGCCTCTCGGATGTGTAATGTAGCGGAAAGCACAATCCGCCATAAAATCAAGAACCGGTACAAAACTTCACTAGGCGCTCCGACAGTTCTCAGTCCTGAGGATGAGAACGGAATCGTCCAATGGATTATTGAAATGGCCAAAGCGGATTTTCCTGTAAATACCCAATGTCTCCGAGCTAATGTAGCACAGTACGTAAAACAGATGAACATCAAGAACACTTTCAAGAATGGAGATCCTGGAACCAAGTGGGTTGCCGGTTTTTTGAAACGCCATCATACTATTTCACGAAGGGTGCCAAGCAGTCTGTCTAAAAACAGAACCATCGTGACTGAGCAACACGTGAGACGATGGTTTAAAGAAGTTTCTTCATTTGTTGAAAAAAGTCATTTGGAGGATCTGATCTTTCCTTATGAACAAAGAATACCTGGTGATATATTTCGTAGACTTCCATCAGGATGAGCAACCGGAAAAACTGAGTCCGGTTGGATGACGCGAGATACTTTTGTTCTCTACATCCAAGATGTGTTTTACCCTTGGCTCCTGCAAGAAAATATTGAATTTCCAGTACTCGTATTTGTAGACAGCCATTTTTCACATGTGTCTATACAAACAACCTCTTTTTGCAAAGAGAAGAATATAATTCGAATTTGCCTGCCGCCTAACACGACCCAAATCACCCAACCATTGGATGTGAGTTTTGTTAGGCCACTGAAGCTCTACTGGAACCAACTTCTGATTGACTGGAGAATCGATCATGTAGGTGACTTGCTACACGCAGAGGAATAAAGCATATTAGAATCAAATATACGTGGGCACACTCAGTGTTGATTTAAAAATATATATATTTGAATCAACAATGTTTTCATTTGATTTGAAAACATTTTTTTTCAGAATTGTATGATGCTTCGTGCGTGTGTGTGGCTTCGTGCGTGTGTGTGGCTTCGCATTTGTACCAAGGAAACTGCAAAATGGACTCGTCAGAGGAGATTTTTATCGAGATGTGTATCCTAAGCTTTGTGGTGCATTTATCGGTACATTTCAAGGCATGTAAATTTATATTACTTATGGTCAAAATTCTAATTTTTGGGTTTTTCAGCGAGCCGGTACACTGTACACTTTGAAATTCATAGAAAGAAAGAATGTAAAAGAGTACAGGAGCTGATTCAGCAGCCATTTTTGGCGAAAAGAACAAAATTCATCCATGGTATAAACGCTGAGATTGTGATTTTGGTGCAACAATTTTGTTAACATAACAAATATTGCTTTAAAACAACAATCAACCCTTGATCTTTACTTTAAGCACATAAAATAAAATAAAATATAAGTAAAGATGAAGTTTTATCAATAAAATCAACCAGAATTATTTTTGAAACAAGTCCAAATTTATTTTGAGTCAAAGCGTTTTTATTTTAATATAAAAAGCACGTAATTGAAGTAAAAAAATAATATTTGATTCAAATAATGATGTGCTATTTTCAAATAAAAATATATTTGAATTTACACCCAGCCGTATGGAAGCTTGATTGTAGAAACAAAAAAATATTTACTTTGAAACTAATATCGTTAATATTTGATTCAAATAAAATTGAAATTAGGCCCTGAGTCAAACATATTTTTCTTTGAATTCAAAGTGATTTATTACCACGAAGCAAAATAGCTCTTTTGCTCCATAAGGCGGTCATGAAAATGGAAAATTTAGAATCCATTTTGAGCAACGGTTTTAGACGATGTGGTCTGTGTCCGTGGGATGTGGAAGCCGTTAACTATTCGGCGTTCGTCAAGAATCTAGCGATTTATACACGCACAGTACACTCCAGCGACATGGTTCGAATGCCACGGAGCAAACGGATGTGTCTAGTAGAAATTTGCTATCGGATGTACAACATTATTTGACAAGCGATCAAGTGGAACTGTCCAGCGTAGTGGTTCCTCCGGTGAGTGGTTGGGTAATAAGGACGAAACTGCTCTTTTTGAATTCTGGAAAAGAATTAAATATGGATAAAAAAGCTTGGCCAAGGTATCAAGATCTGTTGGCTGGATAGCGAACCATCATTTGAAGGCTTTGAAACGTCGGAATTAAGAGGTACCTAACGATTGATGAACTACTATTTTATGTATATTAAATGCTTATTTTTGTAACAGTTCCTGATAGCATTACGCTAGCAACTGATCAAGTTCAGCGTTTGGATTTGTCATTTCGTCTAACAGTAGCTGTCTTCGAGGAGACTTTCAGCATACCCAATGTCGAGAAAAAAGGTAAAGTACAGCGGAAAACGAAGCCACAGCCCCCTTTTGTAGCCACCAGCCATGCTTTTGACAAATATCTAGAAAATATAGAGAACACCAAAAGAGCTCAGCTGTTGGAAAAGGAGAAGAAGAAACAGGAAAGACAAGCGAACAGAAAAATCAAAACTGATGTAGAACTACAATCAAAGAAAAAAAAAACAGAATTAAGAGAATAAATTGAAACTTTAAATTAATGTTTTAAATACTTTTTATGATGAATAAATATCTGTAAACTATCTCCAGAATGATAAGCATTTTTTTTTCAAATTTTATACAATCTGGAAGAAAAAAAAACATTACCACGGAATAGAAGAATCCAAGTTAAAAAAATAAGAAGACACCGAGTGGTGATAAATCTGACAGCTCCCATGTTAAAGTATAGGACGAACGTTTTAAAATGCTTCTAGAAAATTCAAATGAAATTTTAATTAAAAGCGGTTTGTTGTATGATGTAAGAAAAATCCTTAACTGCAAAATAGGGGCATTATTTTGATTTTTTTTATTTTGCTGAAAATGTCTTTATTGAGTAGTTTTGGATTTTTCTTACATCATACAACAAACCGCTTTTAATTAGAATTTCATTTGAATTTTTTATAAGCATTTTAAAATGTTCGTCCTATACTTTAACATGGGAGCTGTCAGATTTATCACCACTCGGTGTCTTCTTCTTTTTTCAACCTGGAGTCTTCCATTAGGCTCTCATGTGCGCGGTATATGGAACTCTATGCTTGAAGTGCGCGGAATTAGGCAAATTCGTGTATTGAAGTATTTTGATTTTTTTATGTTTTAGTTTCATAAAGCAGCGTAAATTATATTTTAGCTTCATAATGTATACTATACATAATCAAATGACGCTCGAAGAAATACAAATGGATGTGAATTATTTTTTTTATAACAGGTTTTAACTTGCAACGGCACTAACCTCACGGTAATACGGCATGTCACGGTAGTAGTAGAATAAATTTTTGGTACCCAGTATTGGAAGAGCGCAGATGCGTGAACCACCAGATATGCTTGCGGTGAATTCGAGCAGGTGAAAACACATACACTGATGAGCTTGGGCTCGTTTCAATGGGAATAAACCTTGGAGAGCAGCAATACAAGCTTAGTTGAAAAACAATAATAAACAGAACACAGCTTCGATTCACTGGACGTACACGAAGCACTGGGAAACTAAACGACGATTTTATGATATCGTAAACAATTATATTTGAGTCAAAAACTGGAGACCGAAAACGCCGAAAACAAAATGCATGCAATAATGAACGCTGTATACACTCTTATCCTACAAATGCGTTGTCATATTACGAAGAGGATCAGTTGGTAATCATTTGAGAAATAAAGAATTATTAAAATGTCTACACGTTTTCCAAAGTTTTGTTAACCATTTCCTAGCAAACAGTGCTCAAAAAACATCAGTAAACTTACCAAAAAAGTGATCGATGCACTGAACGCAATGTGGTGAAAAGCTCATTTAGACACGTCTAAGTTAATTTGTGATTCGTTTAGATTATTCAACAATGTTAACATTAACATCTATGTACAACTAGTTGGAGAATCACAACCATATGAGACAAGGAACTATCTGGAAGAGGTACCGTCAGCTACATCAATAGCTTCAGCTTCGTCTCAGGAAAGTGTTACATCGAATTTCTCCATTCTACTTAACGTTGAATTGTTTAACGCTGGAATAGCTGGGATTAAAGTTTCACCAGTTACCAGGAAGTTGAAAAGTTCAGCTTACTCCCGAAAGAAATACAGGGCAATTAAAGAAGGATTACCTTAACATACATTTTTTTCGAGTTAGACGGGGAGAGAATCAACTGATGCAAAGCGCTACAGATTTAAACGAAATGATCTCACAATTTCAGGAAAAAAATAACAATCCAGAGTGTACGAGAGATGACAATTTTTTTTTCAGAAAAATACCGTGCGTTGCGTAGTTGCTACTCCGTTACCGATCAGAACTAGTGTAATTGCACAGAGAACCACGTAGATGGAGCTTGGGAGTTTTCTTAACATCTTCAATGTACAAAGTTCACTAGTTCATTCTATTTATAGATCAGTACCGGCGCCGGCCACGTCCTCACGGTCTTTGGGGAGGGGGGAAGGATGATTAGTTTAACAATCGTTGGTTAGACACCGTGTGTTTACCGCTGCGTCTCCACAATTGTCAAGGGAAGGATAGATTTGTGTTAGTTAAGTAGGTTATTCAATAAAAGCGCAGTAGACTGCTTTTTTTTATTTTAAATCTAGTGATGATAGAAAGAGGTAAATGACAAATATCAAGGAAGAGCACGGGCCTAGGATTGAACTCACGACCATCTGCTCAGTAAGCAGAACGGGTAACCACTGAACTACCCAGCCACGTCAGAGTGTACGGGAGATGACAAATTGAGGATTTTGTCACTGTTGCCAAAATCATGGAGAATTCAGAATGTATTGAAGTATTCTAACGTAGCTTTAAAGCTGGTGAAGCAAGGCTGGGACTTCACTGTAGAGAAAGGAATCCTTTCAACACTGAATGAAAGAATTGTTCACGGTTTGGACTTGGAGGTAAAGAACGAAGTTCAACAGTTCTATGACAGTGATTTTGTAGCATACATTAGTAAAATATTGTGGGCTTCAGCTCCAATGGCCACATCATTTTAAATTACTTGGAAGTTATGGTTCACATAACATTTGCGTTTGTACCATTTATGAGAACATTGAATTGATAATACATGCCCTGAAAAAAAAATTTGTTCGATACTGACTCAAACCTATACATGGATAAAATATTATGCAATACGGAAACGAGATCAAAACATTGTTATCTTCGCGAATGCGGTCGTTGTCCAACCTGCACAGATTTTGAAAGTTTTTTTTTACAGAATTAGAGGAATATAACGATATTACTTTCAAGCACTGGATTTCAAGAGATCGTTGCAATTTGCTTATTCAACAGGTTGATGAATTTGTATTGTACTTTTGTGCAAAGTTGGAATAGTTGGTAACCCACAGTTTTATAAAACTTAAACAATCCAAATTTTTAAGGCAAACAAAATCTGCTTTGAAAAATGGAGAAGTTGTAGTAACAGCGGCTCAGTCATGAAGAAAATGAATATATTTTTTGGCTCAGAAAGTACTAGTACACAGATCCCAAGCTCGGTCCCAAGCTTATTGGTTCATCCCCCTCAAATATTCTGTCAAAATAATTGTGCTTAGTAACGTTTAACGCACGCACACTATCGTGCCTATCGTCGTGTAAAAAATGTTAGTTTTCCCACAGATAACCCGAGTAAAGTCTAACATCATAAGGATACCAATTCAAAAACTAATTTTGATGTCAACATCCAATAGAAATCAATATTTGTTTTCATTAAGCGATCGCCAAATTCATAGAAACTATAATACTTATTATAATCAATACTGAGAAAAATTAAGTATTAAAAAGTATGAAACCAATATAAAAAGAAGTGAAGTAACTGGTTGGTCGCTCATGGCCGTTGATCGCTTTTCAACAGTTGCTGAGGACTCTGCCCTGAATTTCAGAAAATGTATTACAATCTCCAACAACTAAATTATGAAATGAAAGCATAGCAGAGTCGAAATGCATCATGATTGTGCTTGAAATCTCTTTCGATAATTTGAAAAACATTCAAAGAGATATTGCAGGACGAAGCTAAGTAACGGAAGATTTTGATAAATATAGATGAACAGCATACCCAACATAATATCGACAAAGATTTTTCATTTGGGCCTAACTGACAAACGTAAACCATGGCTTCTTCCGTAAATTGTTCGTGGTACAATGGCTACGCATTAAAGAATCCAATATCGGATAGGGGAACTCTTCGAAATCACCGTGGAAAATTGATATGGCGAGTTCTAAATGACGAGAAATTCGCGGAAAAAGCCAATGTTTACGTTAGTAAAGTTAGGCCCTATTGAAAAATCTTTGTCGATATGAATTGCAGTGAATTGCTGCTAAATTTTTATTTAGCAAAAATGGATTAAGTCACAAACTACTCCATAACGAACTTTTGTCGCATTCGTCGCTTAAGTACTTTTCTATGCTCCGCACCGACCTATCCAGCCGATTCATTTTGGCGTAAGCAACATGACAGGTATTTGCGAGTTGAAACAGACTTGACAAATCTGGAGCAACAATAGAAAAGGGCCTATCAACATTTGTAAACAAACACTTCTGAGCCTATTTCCTCGCAAAGCGTAGGCCACCCACGCAAACCAATACCATCATCATGTAGGGGAAAGTTTCCCCTACACGATGATTCTGTAGGTTTGCGTGTGTAGCCAGCGGCTTGCGAGAAAACGGGCTCAGAAGGGTTTGTTTACAAATGTTGATGGGCCCTTTTCTATTGTTGATCCAGAAATGCGACATATTATTTTGCGACACGACATAACGTGATAACTTTCTGAACGACGTTTAATGTGGTCGTATTTTCCCTAGCACAAGATTAACGACATTCAATTGAATTCATCGAATAAATTGACTTGAGATTCAGCTAACTGAAAATCTTTATTGATGTGAAGCTGAACCTTGCTTAATCTACCCTAGAAATATTTCTTCAATCGCTTATTAAGGCTAGATTGAATTCTTGATTTTCTTGACTTCAATGGTTCCGTCTCGGTTGCCATTTGTTTTCGTAATCCATTTTTAAATTTCCGCCTTTATCTCCCTGATTTCAATAAACTTTGAGGTATTGCTAACCACTACCTTAAGTGATTATCTGGTTATAAGGTGGAATTTACACACTATGCAGGTCCATTCAATTTTTTTTTTAATTTTATAGTATTACGTACCCGAGTGTTATTTCTTTCTGCTTTAAGCTCTCCAATTTCTTCATCTCGTTCCAGCAGGGCCTCGCGTGCTTGTGTTAATTCTTTAGTTAAAGTTGAAAACTCCTAAAAATATATGTAAAAAGTATTAATGAATTTCATTTATAAAATTTAGATAACGAAAATGAAATTCTCAATCTAGAGAATGTATTGAAAAATACAAGATTTTGAGCATGACCAACTCAATCTTTTCTTGATAGATTTTCAAAAACCAACCGATTTGAAATTGATTGCTTTCGCTTTAATATTTGCACTAATACCTTAACAGCAGCAAATAAGTAAAATTAGACCTAAATGTGAGGTATTCGAATTTTTCATATATGAGAGGCTTAGAAGCTAAGAAGTGAAGATGACAAAATGGGCAAAACTTAGTTTATTAGGTATGTCAAAAGACTGTCAAGACTGGACGCTTGTATGCTATGCAACTTTGCCAAAGATGTGATTGAACACCCTGAGCTATTTTAAAGCGAATAGTGGAGTGACTCGTTTTAATACTTCACAAGGTCATACTCCAATTTGTATAGGAACAAATAATACACACAAACTTTAAAGCTTGTTTTCTCAAAATAAGATTTTTATTACTTACAACCTTGGCTTCTAGCCCCCCACCTTATCATAAAAAAAAAATGAAAATAGTGATTAGTTTCGTGAAAAATGACCTTAGTTATATAATATTGAATATAAAGACTTAATGTAGGAACCGCTTGGTATCAGAACGACAAAGCAGATGCAGATGATCGATATATCACTTTTCCAGCTAATTGATTAGATTTATGGCATATGTTTTGAAGTTGTATGACATTCCTCGGAATTTATCCCTTTTTTTCGGGAAAAGGCCTCCGGGTAATGTTTTAGTTTCCATTTTCGATGCAGATCGATAAAAATCATTGAGTCTTTCAACATAAATACTGACGGTTTTGCAAAATATGGTTCTGGTGAGGCCATAAACAACGAAAAATAAAACCGAGCTCATGTTATCAATCGAGAGAATTGTATTCCAACGGATTGTCGGGAACCCTATTAAAGCTTGAGTTCCGAAACATTGTACCACATCATTTTCTGCAAACCACCTGATGGTAACTGGCGACCATTAATTAATTTTCTTATAATCATATTTTAATCATGTCCAAATCGTTTAAGCAATAACTTTTGCATTCCTTTTTATGGTCTAGCTCCTTGTGGAGAGAGTTTGGTGCAGAACGGTGCAATTTGGCATCAATGTTGGATCGATGCAGATATATTTTTGTAGTGGAGGAATCCAGCTCGTCGTCGTCGAAGACGCTTTTGAAAAAATATTTTTCGAGCTATTCAATCAAAATAATTCCTGATTAAAAGAGCAAAAACTTGTTGAAAATGACGATACTGACCAGTTGCATACCCAAGTAACCACGAGGCTGTAATAGCCTGCATATATGGGGCATATGCATTACGTCTAGTGCATACGGAGGCAATACCAGCGAACTGGTTTACCAACTCTAAAACGTCACTGCAATCAAGTTTCTAAAATTATTAAGGCCAGAATGGTGGACCTTAGAAATAATTATTTCGCTGACAAAATTCGCTCTCTCCCAGATTGTGCTAAGCCGTTCTGGAAGATGACAAAAATTTTAAAAACTAAGCCAAGGCCCATTCCACCGTTGATCCCACTAGACGTCAATGACTCAAGGGATCGGTTGATAACACCTGCAGAGAAGGCTGATGAGATAAGTCAACACTTCGTCAGCTCTCACAATCTCGGTCAAAACATCGTCAGTCCACACGAAGCTGCCGTTAGCGCGCTCATAACTAACATCGACCAAAGTCCTAACGACTTCTCCGAAGATTTGGAGATCTCAGCTGACGAATTGTTGACTTATATCAAGACCTCTAAGAACATGAAGGCCCCCGGTTTCGACAACATTTTTAACTTGGAGCTCAAGCAATTGAGCCCCCAGTTCTACAACCATCTGGCGGTGGTGTTTAACCAATGCCTCCGTCTTGGCTACTTCCCATCGTGCTGGAAGTCAGCCAAAGTCATCCCCATTCAGAAACCTGGGAAAGATCCTTCATGTCCCAGAAGCTACAGACCAATCAGCCTTCTCTCAGGTCTATCTAAACTGTTTGAGAAAGCGATCCACCGTCGGCTCCTAACATCTGCTGACGAGCTCAATATCCTGTTGGATGAGCAGTTCGGTTTCCGTCATGGTCGCTCATCAGTCCATCAACTTAATCGAGTCATGAACATCCTCAGGCGGAACAAGTCTGTTTCGAAAACATCCGCTATGGCCCTTCTCGATATCGAGAAGGCCTTCGATAATGTGTGGCATGATGGCTTGGTGTACACGGTGTTCAATAAGTTCGAATACAAGTTTTCATCATTGCGTAGGTATGCGCCATGTACATATTCTGCATTGGTATTGGTGTCAGCTTTAGCTTCATTCATACGCTACCGAATGTGCGCGGTGTTGACATTCTGTTAGTTGTTGTTCGTTTGTTACGCGCGATGAAAGAGTATCGGGACTTCGTAATTAAGCGTTTTTTGAACGGTGAGCGACCCGGCGATATATTCCGGCTGCTGAAATCGCATGGGGTCAAGCGGAACTTTGTCTACACGACCATCAGGCGATACCGGGAGACGTCCTCGACCAATGACCGTGCGAGATCCGGTCGGCCGCGTTCAGCGAGGACGCCACGGGTCATCAAGATCGTGAGGGAGCGAATTCGGCGCAAAAAGAACCGCTCAATCCGGAAAACGGCTGCAGATCTCAACGTTTCCATTGGAACCGCTCACACCATACTCACCAAGGACCTTGGTTTCAGGCCTTACAAAAAACGTAAGGTCCATGGCGTTTCGGAGGCTACCAGCAAAAAGCGGTTGGATCGAGCTAAGAGGATCCTCTCTCGGCACGCTGGTCAGGAGTTTGTTTTTCGGACGAGAAACTGTTCGTGCTGCAGCAGCCGCACAATGTGCAAAATGACCGGGTGTGGGCGCCATCGAGGGACAGCATTCCTGAATCCAATATAAACATCCCTCGGTTCCAAAGTGCCGCGTCGGTGATGGTTTGGGGGCAGTATGCAAACGTGGTAAGCTACCCTTGGTGTTTATTGAAAAAACGTCAAAATCAACGCGGCGTACTACAAAACTGAGGTTTTGGAAAAGGTTGTTGCCCCCAGTCTCCGAAGCCTCTACGGCGATGAGCACTACGTGTTCCAGCAGGACGGTGCACCAGCCCATACGGCAAATGTGGTTCAAGCCTGGTGTCGGGACAATTTAACCGACTTTCTGGACAAAACTTTGTGGCCTCCCAGCTCCCCGGACTTGAATCCTCTCGACTTTTTTGTTTGGTCCTATATGATGGCGAAGCTGAACGAATACAAGGTCAGCACTTTGGATCATTTCAAGACGGTAATTCTCAAAATCTGGGACGAAATGCCCATGCAGTCCGTGCGTGCCGCCTGCGACGCGTTCGAGAAACGTTTGAAGCTCGTTAAGGAGTACAAAGGGGGGGTCATTCCAAGAGAAATGTTGTAAACGTTCCTTGTAAACATAGCTTTCAATAACATAAATCCAAAAAATAAAAAAAACATGTTTTCATTTTTTTAACAAATTTTGAAAGTGTATCCGAACTTATTGAACACCGTGTACAAGCTCAAGCGATACAATCTTCCAATCTTCCTGGTGAAGATTATTAAAAATTATCTCTCTGACAGGACATTCCGAGTTTCGTTGCATGGTGCAGTTTCCGGTAGTCAGGAGATCTCCGCCGGTGTTCCGCAGGGAAGTATATTAGGTCCACTTCTGTTCAATCTATTCACCTCGGATATACCCCCGCTCCCTGAAAATGGATCTCTGTCGTTGTTCGCCGATGATACCGCAGTCGTCCAAAATGGTAGAGTAATAAGAGCGCTTGCCGCGAAACTGCAGCGAAGCCTGAATGTTCTGTCAGAATACTTCACTGAATGGAAGATTTGTATCAACGCAGTGAAAACCCAGGTCATCCTGTTTCCACATTCTAATTCTCCCAAACTTGTCCCGCCTGAGAATTGTAAAATAAGCCTGAACAACACAACGGTGGAATGGACCAAATCAGCTGTCTATCTTGGTATCACTCTAGACAGCAAGCTTATTTTCAGGGAGCAGGTTGACAAAACTGTCACAAAATGTAATACTCTGTTGAAACTACTGTACCCATTGATCAACAGAAGGTCTACATTATCCCTTAAAAATAAGCTTGCTGTCTACAAGCAAATTATACTTCCGGTCATCGAGTATGCAATGCCAATCTGGGAGAGTTGTGCAAAAACACATCTCCTGAAACTTCAGAGAGTACAAAACAAGTTCCTCAGGATGATAATGAACACCCCTCCGAGGACAAGAACATCTGAGGTCCACCGTCTGGCCGAGATAAAAATGCTCGATGATCGTTTTAGTGAGTCTATCAATCGGTACAGGGCACGCTGCCTAACATCGGATCACCAGATCATTCGGAATCTGGTTCCCCACCCCTAGGATTTTCAAATTGTAGTTTTAGTTGTAGATTAGGTAGGTTATCAAATTTTAAAACTAACAATGCCCCAAGGGCCGAACTGAATATTTCATGTAAAACATAAACATTTTAAACACAACAAACACAAACAATTAAACAAAGCTGAAGAGCCCAATGGGCTGAAACACTTAAGATGTTAAATTAGTATATAAGACAAACAATGAAAATAAAGATCAATTTTACTACTACTTCGTCTAGTGCATAATTGAAGTTGGATTAAAGCTGAAAAGGGCCTCACTAAGATCGAACTAATGCTGTATCTTTTGTAATGCCATGAGACATTGCTAAAGTAGCATTATTGCATTGGTAATGCATCACTACATTCTTAAGCTAATCTAACGCTTCATTACTTGACAACTGTTGAAATGATGCGATCCCGCATTATCGATGTTGATTTTGGGTTGAATAAGTGCAATAATATAATGCTTGTGGTTACTTGGGTACAGTTTAAAATTAAACCAGAAAGTTATTATCAATTTCAGTATTAGATACTACGATGTTTAACCTCGCTTTAGCTTTACTTGGATTCATCCAAACTCTTTATTTATACTTTGTTTGTAATACAAAATAAAATCTGTCATACATTTGATTATATGTTTCTTCTTGAGTGCAGAATTTGTAAAACTAGTCCAAATAGATAAATTGTTAAATTGCATGTCTGTTTTAAAGCATTTTGTGAAATCAAACTACAAAAAAATACACAATTTTGAGTATAAAGTAACGATACAAAATCGGTAATATTTAACGTTTATCTTCCTTCAATACTATTACCCAATATTAGCTAATCTGTGTTTACGCAAAATTTAGGTATGTGCACTTTTGGAAGATTATCGGTACTTTTTAACGATCTTTAGGTATTCTGATCTTAGCGTGTAGATAAGTTTGATTCTGCAGATTAGGTCAAGATTACTCAATGGGTAAGTACTTCATTGACAACTTAATTTTGAGTAAAATGGGTCGTTTGCATACTTTTATTATTCGACGTATATCAGATTTAAATACCGAAAAACAATAAATATGTATCCTAGAGGGTTTGAGCTGTTTAGTGGAATACCTGTAACTAGAAATTAGAAGAAGAATTAGTATCTTCCATTTAATTCCAACTACCCTTGCTTATCTTCGACAGATACGCGTATTTCGTCTACAATGTGCAGACTTCTTCAGTGTCTCGTACTAATAACTCGACTTAATAAATATGTTATTGTTAAAAATCGCGGATATTAAGAAATAAACAATATCAATATAATTATCAAGAAAATTTGTTTTTATTCTATCATCACGAGAAAGGCACTTTATTTTAAATGTTGTACAACATTTGCTAACTAACCGTGCGGAAGTGTCCATTTTTTGGTTTTTACAAGTTTTATTGCATTAGTTTGAATTTACCCACCGGGATACAGTTACTTAAATTTGAGTACTATGGCATTTACTCAAATTTGGCTGACACCCGCACAGAACTCCAGAGTTAGGTGAAATGAACTTAATTTTCGGTACTTTATTTCTTCCGTGTAGGTTATTGTGATAAATAATAAAACGAATTTAATCAAACAAAATTGTAAATATTTACACCTTTTGGACTGTATGATGGTGCTGAGTCCATTCTACACCCCATTTGCCGGTAAAAAATCAATACTACATTTGGCAGATACACCACTATCATGCCCAGTTTAGAATGTAAACTGATCGTGACATAACTTTTTAACACTGTGTGGGTTGTTTATTGAACATTAGGACAACAATAAAGTCTAACCTGAGGTAAATTAGCAGCGATTTGTCTATGAAGACTATCTCTTTCCTTTTCGATGTCTTGTAATTTGTTCTCCGTTTCTCCAAGCCGCTCTTGTGCTTCTCTAAGACTGTCCATCAGCTTATCTCGTTCATCCAACATTGATACCATAAGCTGCTCAAAGTTTGCATCTTCGCCGCTGAACTGGGATGATCTCTGAGAAATGCTATCCTCCGAGATCGTGGGCATAACATCACACATCATGTTCCACATTTTTCTATTTTCGATTATTGACACTTAATTCAAGCAATATTTATTATATACGGCAAGTTCCAAATTGAAGAAACTGCACGTAACATGTCTAATTTATGACAGATATAACATGCACAGATCATTCCTCACATGACAGACATCGTCCAAAAATCATGCTATCTGTCCTTCATAAACTATTGTTGACTGAACTATATTTGCGAACACACCTTAACTGATACAACAAGACTGTATTTTATCTACTACCAAAGAGGCCATCATTAAATTACTCCTGAGATTACTCCCTGTCATTATTTTTCGCTTCTTTTTTAAAAGGTTGGTAACGCACAGTCGTTCAACTTTTAAAATGGACCAATGTGAATTGGTCAAAGTAGTAAACAGATTTTTTCTCTGAATCAATTTGGCCGTGTTCTGGTATTGGTGGATATTTCAGACACGCCGCTAAATAAGAATTGTTACAGTAAAACATCTAGAACAACAATCTCTGACATTATATGTTTTTGCGAAAACACGATCATTGTTAATTGGAACTTTAAAAAATATCAGCGATCATTGTTTGCTTGCACCCAGCTATATACACCAGATTTAGTTTATATCCAAACCTACACAGAAAAAAATCTTGTTGTACTCTCAGAAAAATTCTATCGTTATACCGACAATTAAATCATGTTCAAGATGACTATCGCATATAATCGTTAAATACAATAATCATGAAAATGGTCGAATTTACCACTTCATGGTATTCTTGACTGGCAAATGTTGAATCAACTATTTTTAATGATCGTTTTGACCACGATCAAAGTCGGTTCAAAAGCACTATACTGCAATAGGCATCCTTACGCCCAATAATGGTAAAATTGACTATCAAATTTGTCACTGAGTAAAAACTACCATTTTACTCGAATATGCTTGTTTTCAAAACTACCATGGAAGTTTGGTCAAATTTACTACGTTTATGGTACAACCTTCAACGTTTAAGGTATATTCGCAGGCATGGTGAAATCAAACGCATTTATAGTCAGGTTGGCTTATGCTTTGTTCATACTACAGCGTTGTAACATAATACAAGGCTATCTTGATGACATTTTCTTTGTAGATAATTTTCAAAACACCCTTGTATTATGTTACAAGCCTGTAGTCTGAAAAAGGCATTATGGTTGCTTAGGTAGTTTCTACTGCGTTTTTTTGCGTGTACAGTCTTATGCCTAGTTCGACTACGGAGTTGTAACATCCCAAGTAACCACGAGGCTGTAATAGCATGCATACATAGGGCATATGTATTACGTCTAGTGAATTGAAGTTGGAATAAAGCTGAAAAGGGCCCCACTAAGATCGAACTAATGCTATATTTTTGGTAATGCCATAAATAAGACCATATGAAAGCTAATCACCCAACTAACATTTTAAGTTGCATAAGCCGAAGTTAAGAACTTATAAGCTGTTTGATAATTGTATAAAAGCAAGTGAAGCTGAATAAGCAATAAGCAGAATTAAAAAATCGATACAGTACTTATGCGTAATGTAACACAGCTTTAACACAACATTTAGCTCTAGGTTGCATACTTTGAAAAGAAAGTTCTTATGCGAACAATGTTTGTCTGCATTTACACAGCTTGTTTATGTAGCTAAGAAATTAGTCGATTAAGCTTTTGAATGATCATTTTGTGTTTTCTTACACAGTTTTATCTGTTGGCTTTGTTATAGCTTTTCAAAAGCCTTTATATTAAAAATACCTTAGCCGCTATACAGCTTAGTGATTATAGCTGTATAAAATGTTGTATAAGTACACTGAGCGAACAAAGCGAGAGGAACTCATTATGGAAATTTGCCAGAAGACATTATTGCTAGTTTTATACGATTCCCTAATAGAAAGAAGTTCATATGACGATCGTATGAATATTTTCCTCACATGAAAAAAAAAGTTGCAATCGGGATTCGAACCGAGAACCTCGGCATCCAGAGCCGAGCCACAAACCCACGAGACTATACACGCGTGATTAGTGATGTCAATCGAAAGTGTACACGCTAAGAAAAAAATAACCCAAAATTAAGTAAAAAAAAACTCTACGTTGAGTTCTGTCAAGTGAGGTTAACAGTTGGGTGAATAAAAAACTTGATGTAGGTAGAATTCACCCATCTAGTCACTAATGATTATTTTGGTGTTCGATATTTTAATCCAATTTAAAAAAAAAATTGGCAGGTTTGTTTACGTCGTGAATTACAACATCGTCATTCGTTATTTGCTTATAGATCTATATTATCAACAATGTTTGGACATTTAATGGGGACCATTAGTTATTGTTAACTGGTATTTCCAAACCTAACTTGTTTATACTTAATTTGAAGATCAGAACAACTCAATTTTAAGTTGAAGCTACTCAATCATCACGTTCTCTTCGCGCAATGAACGGTTGAGTATTTTCAACTTAATTTTGGTTGAAAATCGTAGCAACCGTCGGCGGTGTTGACGATTGTCATTTATTCGTTAGTCTAGTCGACTGCGGACGCATTATTTGCATTATTTGTTAGGATTTACTCGGGGAAAACTGTTTGTAAAATGTGCAAATATTTTTTATAGGCAAGTACTGTCATTCTATGCATCATTGTACCATTAATATAGCAATCTATAACAACAGTTATAAATGAAATTGTCGTTATAAAAATTATAACAAATGCATTCAAGCGTGGCACAGATAACAACGTAAATTGGATGGTGATCATGTTTAGATTATAAGAATCTCGGTAACACTGATTTTCAAAATAGTATAAACCTGTTCGTAAAGAGCTTCAGCAATTATTGTTGTTCAGCAATATTAGAACTAAAATATGGTTTGAACACTTTGAATACGGGTACTGGAAATCCTCACAGCTGATATGGTTCTGAGGATACAGTCACCGTCCTTAAGGTGAAGGTGCAGAGTTCAAATCTGGTAAGTACACGGGTAAGTGATATATAAATATATACTATATATAAACATTATAATACAAAGTTCATATAGTTACATGTTGATTACGCATTACAACGATAAAACAGCACGATTGCCGCAATACCGTCCACGAGTATTGTAAACAGTGTTTGACATACATATTTTTTCGATTGCTGTATAGTGACTATGTTTAGGCGTTAATATCAACGTGTTAAGACTAGCAATAAGAAGCTGTTTGCCACCTTTCTAAAAATATAAATTGCGATGAACAAATAAATATGCTGAATATGCGTTTCAAAAGTACTGTCTTTGAGAACAGTTACCTAATAAGTTGTATAATTTGTGGATAAAAGCTTCCTGGGCTATAAACCGATTACATATTCTGCTTGACAATTTTTTCATTTTCATGAAGCTGGGTAGATTCGCCAGATTTGCTTGTGAAAATATTGAATGGGCGCTTGTGCAACTACTACTTAACCATTACTCAGTTTAAAGTTGTATACGTATTGCCTATGAAGCGTTTATCTAATTAAAAATGTTACTTGGGCAAGCTTCATATTTGAATTTCAGAGCCCAGTTCTTCAAGAAATTTCATTTTCATTTCATTTTGCAGCAATTGGTGGGGCAATAAGAGCGCAAGTCAGTCCAAAGTCGATGGTAAAGGAGGGGTAATAGCGAACTAGTCTATCCAGACCACATGAACTCCATGGGAAGGAATAAGGATAGGTTGGGAAAGTAGTTAAGGTAGGGCGTTTTGGACCGGTTAAAAATACTACAAAAAGAAAATCATAAGTCGAGCACTTGACACTGAAGAAGTCTGTAAGTCGAAGACGAAATAGGCCTATCTGTCAAAAGATAAGCCTTCTCCAGTGGACTTGAAGGGATTTGCTCGCGTTACTAGTGATTTAAAAAAACAGTGTTTGATTGTTCTATTTTTATTTTAAAAAGTGATCAAATGAAGTGTGTATTTGAAATTATCGCTACTTCCCAATCACAATCGTTCCACTAACACGCTCAAAAAGCTTTTATTTTAAATAGTGTTTTTTTCAAAAAAAAAAAGAAGAAGTGAAAGTGATCATAAAATCGTTAATTTACAATTCTGCCTTACAATGATATACGGCAAATCCCGAAAGATAGAGAGAGAGCCATTCCCTGTATTTCGTATCTACACACTTAGAAAATAACACCGAACTCGATTCAATTTTCTACGGAACCACATCGGTTACCAACAAGAAACCGAATAAATCGTTTATAAACACTGTTTTCGGGTGACTTTTTAGAACCAAACCCGAGTTTCGGTTGCTATATGATATATTTGACAGATAAAGGGTGATACGGTCAAAATTTGGTCAAGGGAAAACGCGTGTAAATCGGTGAAATCGTTTATTTAAAAAATCAAATTAAATTTCTTTTTCAAGTTCAATTAGTATAAAATTCAGAAAAAATATTCAGTTAGGCTTCCGCTTTTCCAAATCCGAATTGCCGGGCCTTACGCTTGACCCCTGCCATCAGATTTTATACAGCCACCTTGTCCACCTTCTTCGCCGCAGAAAGCCAGTTTGCCTTGAACTGCTGCTCGTCCTTAGCAGTTTTTTTGGTCTTCTTTAGGTTCCGCTTGACAATAGCCCAGTATTTCTCAATTGGGCGGAGCTCTGGCGTGTTGGGAGGGTTCTTGTCTTTGGGAACCACCTGCACGTTGTTGGCGGCGTACCACTCCATGGCCTTTTTACCGTAATGGCAAGATGCCAAATCCGGCCAAAACAATACGGAACAACCGTGTTTCTTCAGGAAAGGCAGCAGACGTTTATTCAAACACTCTTTCACGTAAATTTCTTGGTTGACAGTCCCGGAAGCTATGAAAATGCTGCTTTTCAAGCCACAGGTACAGATGGCTTGCCAAACCAGATATTTCTTTGCGAACTTTGACAGTTTCGTGTGCTTGAAAATATCTGCTACCTTTCCCCTTCCTTTTGCCGTATAAAACTCCTGTCCCGGAAGCTGCTTGTAGTCGGCTTTGACGTAGGTTTCGTCGTCCATTACCACGCAGTCAAACTTCGTCAGCATCGTCGTGTACAGCCTCCGGGATCGCGCTTTGGCCGTCGTATTTTGTTTATCATCGCGATTTGGAGTCACTACCTTCTTGTAAGTCGATAGTCCGGCTCGTTTTTTGGCTCGATGCACGGTTGTAGACGATACACCCAGCTTATTTGCGGCATCTCGGAGAGATAGGTTACTGTTTCGCTTGAAACTACCGGCAACTCTCTTTGTCGTCTCAGCGGCTTCCGGTTTTCGATTTCCCCCCGATCCAGACTTCCTGGCTGTCGACAAACGTTCCTCAAACACTTTAATTACATTTGTAACGGTTGATTTGGCAACTTTGCGTGCGAGTAGCTCGGATTTTCGCGATGCGCGAGCAAAATTTTGACACGCTGCTCTTCTTGCTTGGACGGCATTTTGACAACTGAAGAGTGAATTCCAAAATCAAAATAGGAGCAACATTCTACCCAAGTAACATTTTTAATTCGATAAACGCTTCATAGGCAATACGTATACAACTTTAAAGTGAGTAATGGTTAAGTAGTGGTTGCACAAGCGCCCAGCCAATATTTTCACAAGCAAATCTGGCGAATCTACCTTCTAGCTTCATGAAAATGAAAAAAATGTCAAGCAGAATATGTAATCGGTTTATAGCCTAGGAAGCTTTTATCCAAAAATCATACAACTTATTACGTAACTGTTCTTTTGAAACGCATATTCAGCATATTTATTTGTTCATCGCAATTTCTATTTTTAGAACCGTGGCAAACAGCTTTTTATTGGTAGTCTTAACACGTTGATATAAACGCTTAAACATAGTCACTATACAGCAATCGAAAAAATATGTATGTCAAACACTGTTTACAATACTCGTGGACGGTATTGCGGCAATGGTGCTGTTTTATCGTTGTAATGTGTAATTAACATTTAACTATATGAACTTTGTATTATAATGTTTATATATATAGTATATATTTATATATCACTTACCCGTGTACTTACCAGATTTGAACTCTGCACCTTCACCTTAAGAACGGTGACTGTATCCTCAGATCCATATCAGCTGTGAGGAATTCCAGTACCCGTATTCAAAGTGTTCAAAACATATTTTAGTTCTAATTATGTTGAACAACAATAATTGCTGAAGCTCTTTACGAACAGGTTTGTACTGTTTTGAAAATCAGTGTTACCGAGATTCTTATAATCTAAACATGATCACCATCCAATTTACGTTGTTAGCTGTGCCGCGCTTGGATTCATTTGTTATAATTTTTTTAAACTACATTAATATCAATTTCATTTATAACTGTTTGTACTGTTTTGAAAATCAGTGGTACCGAGATTCTTATAATCTAAACATGATCACCATCCAATTTACGTTGTTAGCTGTGCCGCGCTTGGATTCATTTGTTATAATTTTTTTAAACTACATTAATATCAATTTCATTTATAACTGTTGTTATAGATTGCTATATTTATCATTGCTATAATAATGAATTCCCGGTGATTAAAAAAAATCCACTAAGACCGGAATTGAACACCTGATCTTCTGCTCAGTGGAATTTATATTGTTTATTTGAAAGCAATTTTCGACAGCACTGTCAATTGCGCGAATCTCCGAATATGAATTCCTCAAATAAGCTTCATACTTTCTCAGATTTCGTTTTCAATAGTAAGTACCGCTTTTCTTAATTTTTTTTAACATCCTTAGAAATATTTTGAAATCTAAATGCTCTGCTCGATAAAATGGACGGTATTCCTTTTATTTAGTTTGACAGCTAAGACTCAACTCAAGAGCTCAAGCTCAAGAACTTCATATAAATAACTGCATATATGCTCCATACTCTGTGCCGCAACTACACTCAGGAAATTATCCCTACGATCAGAACTATTAACCACAAAGCCATTTATCCATCCAGAATGTGCCGGAAATCCCAAAAATCATACCCGATCATCATTGATTTGGATGAAACTTAGCACATGAGTTCGGTACGTTGGAAAAAAAAAATTCCACTGGTGTTAAGATAATTTGGGTTCAAGAGTAACTTTTGAGATGGGCGTATGTGTTTTTTCCAACATTTTACTTGAAAAATCGTAGTTCAAAAACCATTACATTTAGAGAAAAACTTTATATAAGGGAATTGTAGGGAACTAAAAAGCCTTTCTTAAAAAAATATACACAGAAAAAAAAATCTTTTTTTCATCAAGAAAAATCAAAAATAATTACTAAAAATAAAATATCTAAAAAAACTTATTTTTAATATTTTTTTAATTTGTTGTATGGAAATTTGAGAAAAAAAGACACGTTTTAAAAAAAACTCTAGGATGGACGCTCTTATAATAAAAAAGTTTTTCAAATAGCGAACTTTGGTGTATATTTCAAATTTTGGTTATTCATTCTTATAAATAAATTTTGATGTTACAATATGGTTTTGGAGATCATTACAAACAATAATGATCATAATGATAAACCACGTAAACGCAACCGTTTTCAAGATATTTCTGATTTTCTTTCAATAAAATTTCAAAACCTCAAAAAATACGCCCTTTTCATAAATTACTCGTGATAATAAAACAACAATAGCTAACGATTGTTTCTCTTGTGTTTTAAGCCTTTTTAAAACACATGTATGTGCCTCTTACTTACTCTTAACAGCTCGTCGATTGAAAAAGCTTCACTTAAAGTTATAAGACAAAAATAATGAATTATGGTTGGATTTATATTTATATATACCATTTATTAGTCTCGGTCATTGATAATATTACATAAACATTATATAAACTATTGATTGCTTTTATATATATTATGAATCCTGCCTTCTTCGTCATTCGAAAACAGTTTTACAAAAACTTCGTTTTCTGAAATTGGAACGAATGAGTGGTACTTTTGTGTACCTGCAATCGTTTTAGTCTGTCGGTAAATTTCATTCCATTCTGCTACCCCCTGTTCATACTCTTCATGTGATACATAACAAAACGACATTTTTGTTAAACAATCATCACTTTTTTGGTTCGCCCATTCGAATAACTCTAATGCACTTTTTATAGGGTGTTCATGTTGTACAGCAAGGCTTGCATATCTTGCCATTCGTTTTAATGTACCACCAATTGCATCGCAAGGTCCCTTACCGTGGGATGTTGCGAAAAAATGCCATTCAGCATCAATATTGTATTTCTTTTTAAACTTACAAAGGCTTGCAAAGTTCTTCCTATTTTTATATTGGGATGCTGCCCCGTCAGACATAAACGTAGCTTTCTTTACTTTAATTATTGTTTGCAAAAAGCTTATTAGTTTTGAAATAAACACCTGCACCGCAATCGTATCATGTTTCAACACTTCTGAGATAACAATGAAACTGATATTTTTAAGTATTCCAGATTCCGTGTAATAAATGACAAAAGGGTGAATAGTGGTTTGCTCATTACTCCAATAACTACTTTGAACAGCATCTTGAAAAACAAATGAATAATTTTCAGAAAAATCACAAATTATTATTACTTCGCCGTCTTTAAGACAACTTTTATAATCTCTCAAGAAACTAGACTGCTGAGATTTGACAAAATCGTGGGATACTAATTGTTCCAACTTTTCACAAAAATAAGCAATAAATTCATCAATTGGTTTAACAAGTGTCTCTAAACTACATCTATCAGTTGAAATCCATTGCTCAAAAGATATTTCAACTAAACCACGTTTTTCTAATTTGTCTGTTAAACTACTCTCAAAATCTGAAAAGCCTGGACATCGTTCGCATTCACGGAGGTAACATTTTTTAGTTCTAGTTGATGAGCTACATAATATTTCTTCAAAACACAATTTATAATCATTCTCGAATGAATATTTTCTAAGACCATGAAGCATCAAGTTAATGTTCTCATGAATGGTGCAAACACAAATGTTATGAGAACCTGTGCTGCAAAGTAATTTGCAATGCTTTGGTCTTAGTGCTGCAAAAGAGCTAAATCCAACAGCATTTTGATGCATCTCTTGAAATTTAATGAAAGCTTCTCTTAATGAACAAACTAAAAGGCGCTTTTGAATATGAACCCTCTTACCTTCACTCCTCACTGAAACGTAGTCGTTCATACCAGGGGTTGCTCGTGTAATCTCATCACTGTCGTAAAATTGCAAAATTTGGTTTTTATTTCCGGGTTCAGACCGTGTCCCAGCTTTTCGTTAGGGGCAGCTAAAACACCTTCGTGCTTTGCAAGGAATTTAGCTTGTGATACGATGTACTTGTTTGTTATTCCAAATTCTGCCATTACTCTTTGATTTGTCCAAGATTGTGGTAAAACCGAAAGTATCCTTACTTGATCGTCCCTCGAAGTTTCTGGATCAGCATACCGGTCCTTTAGCTGCGCGATTATTTCGTCATATTCGGCTGCTTTCACTTTCAATTGTTCCAGGTCATCCTCCTCCGCTTGATCCCCAAATATGTGTGTCCGAATGCCGTTTGAAACATCTTTGAACTTTTTGCGGGCATAATTTACGTTCAGGAACTTTTTAGCCGATATTGGCGAAACGTTGATTCCAGCTACGCCCTTGTTAAATAGCTCAATATTATGGCGCCTTGAATAATCTTGCACACTGCTATCAGATGGCACTGACATTAATGATATTGCCGATGGCGTTTCCTCGAGACCATACAAGTCTACTTGCCGTGATGTAGATGGTTGTGGATCCATAATGTTAGTAATTGATGGTTTCTCACTAGGCTCCGAAATTGCAGCATGGGATTGTTCCGTTCTATTTAAATGCAAACGACAATTATCACAAATCATCAAAGAAGTGTCCAAATGTGTTTTGCCCATAAACTTGAGTTTTTTGACATTTTGTTCGGTTAATTTACGAAGGTTTTTTGAGCACCGTTTAGTGGGAAACGGCATACAACACTTCTTCATGTTAAACTCCATTTTCAGTTCACTCAGATAGATTTTACTGATGAATGCGACTATGTATGAGCATATATATTGGCTGTGGTACCTTTGGAAATGCAGGTATAAAACATCTCTGGTAGTTTACAGGCAGCGTACATTAGCTGTTTTTTTAATGAGAAGATATACCTGACATACGTTATAGCTGCTATTTGTCTACCTACCTTAAACAATATGTGTTACTTTCATCGCTACATCACCGAACTGTTCGGAGTGTAGTTTTCACACACTACACCCGACCTCTAACATCGTTGGAGCTTGGCAAAATAGTCAGCAGTTCGATTAATATGCTTCTTCTATATGACCCTCCGCATAATTTCATCATCTGTCCATTTCACACTTGTCGCCCCTGCGACATCTATCTCGCTGTTACTTTCATCGCTTTAGCAAATTCGCTCCCTTCATTCTCTGAGCGGCCCGACCGATACAGCCATAAAACAATTATAAATATATTGATTGCAATATTAAAACAATAGTGCTATTTATCTTGTTCTTTTCAAATGAGTCTTCTTATCATCCTGATATCAAAAGAAAAGAGGACATTAGAGTAATGTGAACGTTATAATATGAAGATCTTGGAAAATTTATCATTTCTGGTGGAAATCTCGATTAACTTAAGAAAAGAGCGAATTTTCTGAGGTTTTTTCATTCTATTGAAATAAAATCCGAAAAATCTCGAAAACGGTTGCGTTCAGGTGATTTATCATTATAATTATTATTGTTTTTAATGATCTCCAAAATCATATTGTATAATTAATTTTCATTTATAATAATGAATAACCAAAATTTGAAATATGCACCAAAGTTCGCTCTTCGGAAAACTTTTTTATTATAAGAGCGTCCATCCTAGAGTTTTTTTCAAAACGTGTCTTTTTTCTCAAATTTCCACAAAACAAATTTGAAAAATATTAAAAATATGTTTTTTTATATTTGATTTTTAGTATTTATTTTCGATTTTTCTTTATGAAATGAAATTTTTTTTTTTCAGTGTACATTTTTTTTTACAAAGCCTTTTTAGTTTTCCACAACTCCCCCATATAAAGTTTTTCTCTAAATGTAATGGTTTTTGAACTACGATTTTTCAAGTAAAATGTTGGAAAAAAAACATACACCCATCTCAAAAGTTACTCTTGAATCCAAATAATCTTAACACCAGTGGATTTTTTTTTTCAACATACCGAAGACGTGTACCAAGTTTCATCAAAATCGAAGATAGTTGAGTTTGGTGACCGACCGATTTGGCGTGGAATCAGTCTCTTATAAGAGATCGTATTAAAAGATTATTGTTGCAGTGGTCGATAAAAGCATGCCTCTTCTACGTTTTCAATTGACATCACTTATCAAGCGTGTATAGTCTCGTGGGATTGTGGCTCGGCTCTGGATGCCGAGGTTCATGGTTCGCATCCCTGTTGCAACTTTTTTTTCAGGTGAGGAAAATATTCATACGATCGTCATATGATTTCTTTCCATAAGGGAATCGTATAAAATTTGCAATAATGTCTTCTGGCAAATTTCCATACTATATACGAATGAAATCTTTTCGATATGTTCGCTCAATGTACTTACAACATACAACATTTTATACAGCTATAATCACTAAGCTGTATAGCGGCTAAGGTATTTCTAATATAAAGGCTTTTAAAAAGCTATTATAAAGCCAACAAATAAAACTGTGTAAAAGAACACAGAATGATAATTCAAAAGCTTAACCGACTAATTTCTTAGCTACATAAACAAGCTGTGTAAATGCAGACAAACATTGTTCGCATAAGAGCTTTCTTTTCAAAGTATGCAACCTAAAGCTAAATGTTGTGTTAAAGGTGTGTTACATTAAGCATAAGTACTGCATCGATTTATGCAGCTTCACTTGCTTTTATACAATTATAAAACAGCTTATAAGTTCCTAACTTCGGCTTAGGCAACTAAAAATGTTAGTTGGGTACACACACACACACCTTCAAAATGAGGGGTGTTCAGGTTTTTTAAATGCAAAATTGAAAGAAATACGTCAAGTTGATATTGACCAAATTTTGACCGTATCGCCCTTTAAAAATGAAAGATAAACCGAACAGTACGGGAAGGAGGGATATTCAAGAGTTCGGTACACGAGAACCGAGAAATTCGGTAAACTGAACCGAGCATTCGCTGAGTATTCATAAACGCCAAACATTTCTCTTTGAGTCAATTCCACGACGGCTATGTCTACCGAAAAACTCGGTTAGCTGACTTGTTAAGACCTGAAAAATCGTCAACCATGTTATCACCCGTGTGCGCGATAAATGTGCTTTGCCAAAATTCTCCGTACTGTGTTGTTTTTTCAGGTGCCTTTTCCACGTTTAGTAATAGATGAAGATTATGAGGATGAAGTCTAATAAAGAATGTAACTGACAAAACTGGTTTTATTACAATTAAATTCGAAACTATTTAAACCAACAATTCCAGCTCTGCCATAAAGAACCGAATTCCGTAGCTGTAACAGAAAAGTAGGTTTGTTTGACAGTGTTCGGTCATATTTGAGTAAACCGATGTTTGGTTATTGATGATTGGTTTATTTTTGTCAACCGAGTTTTTCGGTAAATTTTACAGTTTGCTAGAAAATAAAAATTTAACGAGATCTCGGTTGCTCCAATTTGAACCGAACAGACAACCGAGCGTTCAGCAGATGAAAACTCGGTTGAAATTCAACCGAGTTCGGTTCTATTTTCTTAGGGTGTATGTGACCAGGCTATTTGAGATGCCACTGTCAATTTCATGTTGTTTTTACGCTGCAAGTTCCTATATCAATGGAACATCCGCAGACAGACGTTCATGCTTGACTCGCCAACATGTGTAAAAAACATGGCGTACATTGTGTTAGCAAGTGGCAATTAGCAGTCAGATGGCGCCACTGATCTAATAGAGCAGATGTTCAAAATGTTTTTATTGTTTTTGTTTTGATTCAGTATACTTTTCAAAACAAACTCGTGCGTTCCAAATTGTCGCAAATGGGTCGAAAGTGCGAAAACTATTTTTGTGGGAATCGTCAAGGTAGTCCATGGAAACAAGGAAATTGTTCCTTTTACAGTTTTCCTAGAAACGAGGCCCTGTAAGTACAGAGTATTTTTAAATATGGTTTAACATAATTATGCTAAGTTTACGAAATTATCAGATGCTCACTTTGGGTTGCGCCATGCAATTCTCCAGAGGCTACAGAAATGTGAAAGATGCGCCTAAAACAGTATGTCACATACGAGACATTCGGGAAATCAATTTGCAGGCTATGTTTTAACAGGCTAATAGATTTCATTTTCAACACGCTCATTCAATCTTTCTTGCGAGAAACTCGATTCCAGAACAAATTGGCTTACAACAACAAACGTAAAATAAAGCACACTCGAAAAGCCATCCGCATGAATTTACCATTGCGGGTTTAATTAATTCAATGTTATCAAAATCTAAGTAACATTATAAATTGTTTCAATAAATTTCTGAAATTATTAATAAATTATTTTCTAATTTTCCACCACATTGGATGAAACCTGCATTTTAAAACAATAAAGATCATCAACAGCTCTTTTTCTTTCAATGATAATAACACAAAATACTCAAGCAGTTCTTTCAAATGCATTTTAAGTTACATCTATGAAATAACGAATAATGTGAGGCACTTCGATGGGCTGGATATAATGACAGAAACTCGTGACCGTGTTAGGTTTATTCGTCTTCATCTTGCTTCACTTTTCAGTTTCTATGAGATCTTGCCCCTCTCATTACCACTATTTGCCATTACATAATTTTTGGCAAGCATACATACATTGTTTATCTGGGTTGTTAATATTTTCTACCCAAAAGATTGTAGACTTAACATACAACAGAACAAGATGTCTTCAGCTTGGAAACCTTATGCCTTGCTGGCAACGATAACTGGGGAGCAAGTCAAAGTACTGTTACTAAGTACACGTTTGCCTTTTGCAACTAATCTTGAGATCATATTGCGGTGGTCTGCCCAAATCATAACCTGGAAAGAAAATGATGTTTTTTTCTCGTTTAAGCTTGGAGTTCGTACTGTTATCACACGATCCAAGCTTCATTTCATTATATACTTACATGCAATAGAGCTTCTTTGAAGTAGATAGCTGGACGTTCCAATGATAATTGATACACAATTACAGCAGTAACACCGAACAATTAATTAATAACTCCTGTGCGGATTTACGTCGATTGTTATTGTTTTGTTTTAAGGTTCGGTGGGTGGTAAATAAGGTGGTGATTGAGATGATGAGTGAATCTGTCAGTTTTAAACTAGCAATAAGTTGTCTAGGCGGCGCTAGTATATAAGGCGATTCAACGTG
This sequence comes from Aedes japonicus, assembly GCA_034211315.2. NCBI lineage: Eukaryota > Metazoa > Arthropoda > Insecta > Diptera > Culicidae > Aedes > Aedes japonicus. The sequence continues at coordinate 61,640 of JASCZW010005343.1, forward strand.
TTTCGATTTGAAAATTTACACAACAAAAATGAAAATGGATATATGAGAATAAACGTCTGTCTGCGGAACATCTCTCTATGATTTGCTATTATTCGAAAGTCGGCTGTAGTATACCGCACATATTTAAATTATAATTTATATTAAAATTTGAATTAGAATTGCAATTTAGTATGCTTGGTGTTTAGTTAATAACAATTAATGAATAAACAACAATGAAAGAATTGCCACGCCAACGAAAACTGCACCTCTTGTCGTGTCCCTTAACTACTTGATGTGAGGCGTCTAATAACTGTTTCTAGCCTCGTCTAAGCGTAAATTGCGGCAAAGCCCAACGGTAGCACACCTCTTTCATTCTGAACAAACACACCTATGACAAACCCCAGTGATACGATACTCTGAGTTCCTAAACGGGCCCTCCGCATCCCACAAAACCACAATACTTATGGCCACGGTTAGAAGTCCACTGCAGGAAATTCTTCCACCTCAGTTTGAATATTAAATGTTTTCAAAGTTGAATAAATCTATCTATGATTAAATTTTTAGTGATTTGCGGCCCAACCCGCTGAAATCACACTAAATTTTAGTGCCTGTACACATGCGTGCTACGACGTGGCTATTAAATAGTAAGAAGAGCGAGTGTGATATTATCACTACTTTGTGTGGCTGGACCTTTGGGTCTCCCATGAATGGTTCATTAGAGTAGAAGGTCATACAATTACATGACCTAGCGACATCTATCATAAATCAGCTATCTCCAATGAATCGTTAACATTAAATTAGCCCCTCCCCCCCCCCCCCCACCAGCACACAGGTACAAAATACAGCCATGGAGAGGGAAAGAGCCCAGTTTTTCAAGAAATGGACAGAAATATTTCTGGAACCCAGGGAATGATGAAACCCTTTCCATTTGCAGTCAATCAAGAGCCACAAAAGCACAATTTTAATTATATGCTGTCGAAAAATAGGCGGGTCGTTTGCTTCGGCCACCTGAGAGCTCGTTTTCGTCGAATAGGCAGGGTCATTGATAACACAATTGAAAATGCTACGGTTATCTTAAAAGCCTCTTGTGTACTGCATGATTTCTTAAATGAGCGAAACGATGATGTAAACCAAAAATGGATAGCTGCACAACGGAAAGTAGATACAGTAACACCACAACCATCAAGAGATGTCTTACTTATGGCTAAGGAAAGCGACGGTGAAGATATTCGTCTGGCCATTACAGCTTATTTAGGTAAAAAAATAACAGAGTCTTATTATATATCTTATTTAGGTCTATTCCAAAACATTGCTCTAAAATATTACTAATTCTGTTGATTTTATCCTGTGAGAAAGTAAACAATCGAAAATTAACTAGTGTGGTGAATTCCTTGAAAGCGATCGTTCAAAACAGCAATAAAGGCGTTTTTTATTTCTCTAGCATCTTCAACGCATTGCTGAAGAAGATCCGATCTCCGCCTCTCTTCTTTTAACAATTCTTCGTTCATCTTTCGACTTTTTGCTTCTTCTTCTTCTGACAGTTTTGCATCCAACGCTTCGAATCTCTTCAGAATTTCACTTTGAAAATTTTCTCTTTTTCTTTTGTAGCTCGTGATATTATGGAAGGCAGGTGATGCGCCTGGTTGTGATGATGCTTGAGTTACTTCTTCATCGAGACACTCCTCTTTTACATCTGTTGGCTCAAGAGACTCTAGAAATATAAATAAAAAAATACAATTGAATTTACTCAAATAAATCACTTTATATTAAGCACATTCAACAACCCGCATAACGAAAAACAATTTGCTATATAGTTAAAACTAGGGTAAGGGGATGTAATGTAAGCCTAGCTCCTTCATTCGGCCTATGTATGAAATGTGTCAATAATTTAGCAATAATCAACAAAATCATGTTGCTATTAAGATGACCGATGAAACCCGAAACAATTGAGACAATATTAATCAACTTATAGTTTTCCACTTCCGCGTAATTTTCGATATGTTTGAACTTTTGGGGCATCATGATTTCACTGTTTAAGCTGAACAGAAGATCTACACGATCTTCAAGTGATATAAATTTGGCTTAATTGAATCGATAAAGCAAGTAATGCAGTCTGAATGTGCAGAAAATAGTTACACGTTACAAACTAACTGTTCTTAAAGGGTGTCCAAGATGAAATTGCCACACTATGAAATTGCTCTAACTTTTTAACCGTTGGGTAGAATTTAATGAAAATTTGGGTGGATTTAGTTCATAGTGCATTATTTACATCCTGCAAGTTTTAAAGTCTGTGATCAAAACTCGCGGAAATGGAGTCGAAAGAACAGCTCGTGCGTGATAAAATCTTGCGCATTCATCACGAGAACAAGGATCTCTCGCATCGTTCCATCGCCAAAACGTTGGGAATCGCGAATTCCACGGTGTCGCGAGTGATTAAGCGGTTCGAGGAACGGTTGACCACCGATCGGAAGCCCAGAAGTGAAGGAAAAAGTATTCCGTACAACACCAAAAATCACAACCGCGTAGTTGGGGCCTTCAACCGAAATCCGAACGCCTCCGTTCGGGATGTGGCTAAGAAGCTGCACCTAAGCCGAAGTTTTGTCCAGAAGGCCAAAACTAAGGCTGTGCTTCGAACGTTCAAGGTACAAAAGGCCCCTAATCGCGACGAGAAGCAGAACAAGTCCGCCAAAACCCGTGCCAGGAAGTTGTACCTCAACATGCTGACGAAAGTTGAATGCTGCATCATGGACGACGAAACATATGTGAAGGCCGACTTCAAACAGATCCCCGGCAACCTGTTTTTCACGGCCAAGGATAAGTTCAGCGTTCCGGAGCATGTCCGCACTCAGAAGATGTTCAAATTTGCGAAGAAATTCCTGGTTTGGCAAGCCATCTGCACGTGCGGGAAGCGGAGTGCACCTTTCGTGACCCAGGACACGATGAACGGACAGGTGTACATAAAAGAGTGCCTCCAGAAGCGGCTGCTTCCTCTACTGAAGGCCCACAACGTCCCAACAATCTTCTGGCAGGATTTGGCCTCATGCCACTACTCCAAGGACGTGCTGAAGTGGTATGCGGACAATAAGGTCAATTTCGTGCCGAAAATGTTCAACCCTCCCAACACTCCGGAGCTCCGCCCCATCGAGAAGTACTGGGCGATTATGAAGCAGCATCTTCTTAAACGACCTAAGGTAGTGAAGACAGTCGAGGAACTGAAGAAAGTATGGGTTTACAAGCAAAAAACGGTTGATTCCCAGGTTGTGCAGAATCTTATGGCCGGGGTTAAGGCCAAGGTGCGGGCATTTGCGTATGGACTGTAAATAAAATACGAGTAAAATGGTAAAATGAAGTTTAATAGTTATTTCTCAATCCCTGAAAATTTGATGGTAATCGGATGAAAAATGATGTGGCAATTTCGTCGTGGACACCCTTTATAGCTAAAACAACAATTATTTTACAAGAAAATCGTAGACCCTATATTGGGGACATATTTTTTTGTATGTTCCCAACTACCCCACTAACATTTTAAGTTGCCTAAGCCGAAGTTAGGAACTTATAAGCTGTTTTATAATTGTATAAAAGCAAGTGAAGCTGAATAAGCTATAAGCAGAATTAAAAAATCGATACAGTACTTATGCATAATGTAACACAGCTTTAGCACAACATTTAGCTCTAGGTTGCATACTTTGAAAAGAAAGCTCTTATGCGAACAATGTTTGTCTGCATTTACACAGCTTGTTTATGTAGCTAAGAAATTAGTCGGATAAGCTTTTGAATTATCATTCTGTGTTCTCTCACACAGTTTTATTTGTTAGCTTTGTTATAGCTTTTCATAAGCCTTTATATTAAAAATACCTCAGCCACTATGCAGCTGAGTGATTATAGCTGTATAAAATGTTGTATAAGTACACTGAGCGAACAAATTGAGAGGAATTCGAATATCGTATGGAAATTTGCCAGAAGACATTATTGCAAATTTTATACGATTCCCTAATGTAAAGAAGTTCATATGACGATTGTATGAATATTTTTTTCACCTGAAAAAAAAAGTTGCAATCGGGATTCGAACCGAGAACCTCGGCATCCAGAGCCGAGCCACAATCCCACGAGACTCTACGACATTAATTGAAAGTGTATAAAAGTCGTACGATAAAAGAGATCGTATGAAATGATTATTGTTGCATTGGTCTGCAACAATAATCATTTCATAAGATCTTTCATGGAATGAGCCTTAGACCCTTGCTTTGTGGTTCATAGTTCCGATCGTACGGATAATTTCCTGAGTGTAGTTGCGGCACAGAGTATGCAGCATCTAGGGAAGCGGAACCTATATTGAGCTCAGTAAGCAGGCTTCCAGTGGAAATCGGTGAATATGCACTGAATACCGAACACTGAGTACACAAGTTATTCACAATTTAATCGTCCACTTACCGTTAATCGTTTAGCAACACACAAAACATTCGATTCTGATAATTTTCTTCCAATTTAATACGGAAAAGTTGCCACTGCTATGTACCTATATTAATAATTTCGCGAAAAACATTAATCCCATCTGTTTACATATGTTAATCGTACTGATTTTAATCAAGAAAAAATAAAAACAAGTTAACGTTCTTCACTACTACACCCAAAAATGATGTAGATCATTTGACAGCACTTCGCGTGTGTTGGGTAGCATGTCATAATGAAAGGGTTTGTTTGTTATTCTTCCATGAGAATATTGACAACAAGAATCACCATAACGTTGGGCATAGAATGCTCTATGAATGATTGAACACTCACACTCGCGTTAATGTGTATGCTATACAGTATGTGAGCAGTGCAACATCAAGCGATTACGACGATTGTTAACGCGGTTCAGAATAGGTGCAAGCGTATTTAAATTATTGTGAAAATTAATCCCATGTTTTGTAGTATTTTATCACGTATTCGTAGGTTCTCGTGTGGCTAGTGTAATAAGTGAAGTGTGATATTTATGGTTTGTTCAATTACGCACCGAAAATGTGTGAGGATATAGTGAAATTAAAGAGAAAACATGGAGTCTGGCTCGAGTATATTCTCTAGTACGGTTAGATCAATGCGACGAATTTGTATTGCAAAAGTAAGAGATTGTGTTGAAAATCTGACTGTTCATTATTTTTACGAAATTGAAGTCTCCAAAACGTTTTTGTAGCTTTTAATTATATTCAAGACCTTATTTTATTTGCCCGGATTATATATTCTTGGTTACTGCGTCCATTTATTGGAGAAATTAAACATCTTTTTACGTTTGAAGTTGGATGGCTGCAGGATGTGATGGATATATGTACTATGGTGAGAATAGGTTCCGCTTCCCTATGCAGTTATTTATATTGAGTTGCAATTCATAGCTAAGTAAGCGTATTCATTTTATATTATGTCAGCCAACTTACAACCATTCACCCCACTTCGTTCAGCGAAAGAAGAACGTTCGTTCGATCCAGCGCTCCGTTATTTTGGAAGATTTATTCGAGTGCAATCGTTGGAAAAAACTAGTTTTTCTTCTTAAAATATACTCACTTCAGTGAGTAAAGTAAAAGTGAGCTTTTTTTCTAAGAAGGCAGTGTGGTTTTCCAGTGAAATAGAAAAATCAAACAGTGCTAGCTGGCGAATTATCTTCCCGCTTATTTTCGATTCACCTCTGCGTGGTGACGCTAACCAGCGATACACCACTACATCGCCAACGGTCAACCGACAGCGTTGAGCGAGTGCACCCGAAGGCGATCGCATCAGCGCACCGCTCCCCGCTCCCCGCATAGAAGTGCGACGTTCACGCATACGGTGCGTCAGCAGCAGCAGCAGCAGCAGCAACAGAACAGTAATTTAGTTAAGTTTTGTTTTTCCTGTCCCTCATCCCACTAGAGTTTAATTTGTGTGTTCTTTGTTTGTGTGTGTGTGTGATTTAAATTATCGGCAAATCGTGCATGTTGAAGAGGTTTCTTCGACATGGACGGTTTGACTGAAAAAGTGCCACCCGATGATGGGGAGGCACAAAAAATATTCAGACCGCGATCGTATCCGGTTGACTCGGTCGGTCCATGGGTTGTCTACTTTCAGCCCAAAATGAAACCTTTGAATGTATATCAAATCACTACAGATCTGACGAAGCGATTTTCAGCCGTGACAGAGATCACGAAAGTTAAATTTAATAAACTCCGTGTTGTCGTCTCTAACCTGAAGCAGGCTAATGAGATTGCTGCTTCCCAGCATTTTACACTCGAATATCGAGTTTATATTCCAGCTCGTGATGTGGAGATTGTAGGAGTGGTCACAGAGGCGAGTCTGTGCCCTGAAATTTTGAAGAAGCGAGCGGTTGGCCGATTCAAGAACCCTCTGCTTCCCCAGTTCAGATACTGGAAGTGACAAAATTAGTGAAAATATCGCACAGCGAGGGTAAGAAAAAGTTACCCCCACAGACTCGTTTCGGGTAACCTTTTCTGGCTCTGCCCTTCCTCAGTTCTTAGAACTGGATAAACTTCGGCTACCTGTGCGGTTGTTTGTACCCCGGGTAATGATTTGCCAAAACTGTCAGCAGATGGGGCATACGGCCTCCCATTGCGGCAATAAGGCACGCTGCTCAACTTGCGGGGAGAAACATGAGGCTGGTCCCTGTGCAGATAATACACTAAAATGTGTTTTCTGCAAGGGAACTCCTCCTCATGCTCTCTCGTCGTGCCCGGCGTATAAACAACGCGGGGAAAAATTGGAACGTTCTCTGAAACAACGTTCAAGGCAATCTTTGCAGAAATGCTTAAGAAAGCTTCGCCACCCGATACCAATACAAATCCTTTCGCTCCTCTTTCAGATGACGAGTCTGATTCGGATTTGGTTGAGGAGGGACATCTTTTAGTTTTCCGGGAGGTGCTCCACGGAAGCGAAGACGCATTCGAGCTGTGAAAGCAGCTGAACAGAAGCCTCAAATCAACATGCCCAATACAAAGAGCAGAGAAAAGAAGGATAATCCGAATCCTCCTGGTTTTCGTAGTGCCAACTACACACAGGATTTCCCATCTCTCCCGGGGACATCTAAATCCCCTGATGCCCCGATTTTAAGAACAGAAGCCCCCCCTTCATCTGGGCTGTTCTCATTTGATGATATTGTGGAAGGTATTTTTAAATACCTCGAAATGTCTGACCCTCTTAAAAGCATTGTTATGGCAATGCTTCCCACTGTGAAAACTTTTTTGAAGAAATTAACATTAAAGTGGCCCATCCTTGCAGCTATCATTTCCTTCGATGGATAATTTGCCAAAAGAGGTCGGGGATTTGATCACTGTTCTGCAGTGGAATTGTCGAAGTCTTATTCCTAAATTGGAATCATTCAAATTTTTAGCTCACAATATCGGTTGTGATGCATTTGCTCTTTGTGAAACATGGCTTTCAGCTGAAATCGATCTTCCGATTAACGATTTCAACATTATTCGGCTTGATCGTGAGGATTCACGTGGAGGAGGAGTACTTTTGGGGATCAAAAAGTGCTACTCCTTCTATAGAGTGAATTTTCCTCCAATTCCAGGTATTGAAGTTGTCGCATGTCAGGCTGTTATTAAAAATAAAAGCCTTTGCATTGCTTCTGTGTACATTCCTCCTAGAGCACCAATTAACCGAAAACAACTTTCAGATATTTGTTCGGTTCTGCCTGCTCCGCGGTTGGTCATGGGAGATTTTAACTCTCACGGTACAGGCTGGGGAGAACTGTACGATGACAACCGGTCTTCTTTGATATATGACCTCTGTGACAACTTCAATATGACAGTTCTCAACAATGGAGAAGTTACACGCTTGGCTGGTCCATCCTCACTTGGTAGTAGGTTAGACCTCACACTTTGCTCGAATTCATTATCGTTGGACTGCACGTGGAATGTGATCCAGGATCCCCACGGTAGTGATCATTTGCCTATAAAAATTTCGGTTGCCACCGGGCTCACTCCACCGGCATCCATCAACGCCACGTGTGATCTAACTCGTAATATCGATTGGACAAGGTTCAAGACAGCAGTAGATGAAGCCTTATCAACGGTAGAAGGGCTTCCACCGCTGGAGGAATATAACTTCCTCTCAACCTGATTTTGGAAAGCGCGCTTCAAGCTCAAACTCGACCAGTTCCAGGGACGTCATTTCGCAGGAAACCTCCTTCCCCATGGTGGGATCAGCAATGCACCGAGGTTTACCGCAAAAAGTCTGACGCGTTCAAAGTTTTTCGTAGACGTGGAACACCTGAGCACTTTGAAAGGTACACGGCTCTCGAACGAGAATTTAAGAGCCTCATCAAGGCCAAGAAACGCGGTTACTGGCGACAATTCGTGGACGGGTTATCGCGCGAAACGTCGATGAGTACCCTTTGGAATACGGCGCGAAGATTGCGTAACAGAATTACGAACAATGAGAACGAGGAGTACTCGGACCAATGGATCCTCAAGTTCGCGCGAAAAGTTTGTCCAGATTCTGTGCCAGCACAAATGTTTCCTCGCGAAACAACGAATTCGATAGATGAGATTAGCCAACCCTTTTCAATGGTAGAACTCTCTCTCGCACTCCTTTCGTGTGGCAATACGGCTCCAGGAGCTGACAGGATCAAGTTCAACTTGCTCAAGAACCTCCCAGACGTCGCGAAGAGGCGCATGTTGAACTTGTTTAATCAGTGTCTGGAACTCAACATTGTACCGGATGATTGGAGACGGGTGAGAGTTATTGCCATTCAAAAACCTGGTAAGCCCGCGTCCGACCACAACTCCTATCGACCCATCGCGATGTTATCTTGTATTCGAAAGTTGTTGGAGAAAATGATCCTTTTCCGTCTGGACAAATGGGTTGAGACGAACAACCTGCTTTCTGATACTCAATATGGTTTCCGTAGGGGTAAGGGAACGAACGACTGCCTCGCGTTGCTTTCCACAGATATTCAGTTAGCTTTTGCTAAAAAGAGCAAATGGCTTCTGTATTCTTGGATATCAAAGGGCTTTGATTCAGTATCTGTTGAAGTTCTCTCAGATAAACTCCATGCTTGTGGTTTTTCACCATTAATGAACAATTTCTTGTACAATTTGCTGTCAGAGAAACATATGAGCTTTTCTCATGGAAACTCTACAGCTTTTCGATTTAGCTACATGGGTCTCCCCCAGGGATCATGTTTAAGCCCTCTTTTGTATAATTTTTATGTCAAAGACATTGACGGTTGTCTAGGTGACAACTGTACGTTGAGACAACTTGCAGATGACGGCGTAGTGTCTGTCACGGGACCCAATGGGGTCGATCTACAAGGACCCTTGCAGGATACCTTAGACAATTTGTCTACTTGGGCTCTAGAGCTAGGTATCGAATTCTCTACGGAGAAAACTGAGTTGGTAGTTTTTTCTAAGAAGCATAACCCTGCACAACCGAAACTTCAAATTTTGGGTACACCAATAACTCATTCCATGTCATTTAAATATCTTGGGGTCTGGTTCGATTCAAAGTGCACCTGGAGATCTCACATTGAGTACCTGAAGCGAAAATGCCAGCAAAGGGTCAATTTTTCTGCACAATTACCGGGACCTGGTGGGGAGCGCATCCGCAAGATCTTCTAACGTTGTACCGGACAACGATTTTGTCGGTTATGGAATACGGTAGTTTTTGTTTTCAGTCAGCGGCTCGGTCGCACATCATTAAACTGGAACGCATTCAGTATCGGTGTCTTCGTATCGCGTTAGGTTGCATGCACTCGACTCACACCATGAGTCTTGAAGTGCTGGCTGGCATGTTGCCACTCTCAGATCGGTTTACAGAGTTATCTCTCCGGCTCCTCACCAGGTGTGAAGTTATGAACCCTCAGGTGATCGAAAATTTTGAGAAGCTCCTAGAGTTGAATCCTCAAACCCGCTTCATGAGCTTGTATCATTTGTACATAACACAGGATGTCAGCCCTTCGCTTAATATTCCCAATTGTGTTTGCTTCTCCGACTTCGGAAATTCGGTTCATTTTGATTTATCCATGAAACAGGAGCTTCGTGGAATCCCAGAGCATCATCGTCCTATGATTGCTCCGGTGATATTTGCTGCAAAGTTTGGCCTAGTTGATTCCACTAAAACGTTTTTCACTGACGGGTCTTTGATAGAAGACTCCGCTGGCTTTGGTGTATACAATGAAAATTATAGCGTCGCTCGTAAACTTCAAGCACCTTGTTCTGTTTTTGTCGCGGAATTGGCAGCAATTTATTTTTCTTTAGAAACTGTTGCCTCTTTTACACCGGATCAATACTTCATTTTCACGGATAGTCTTAGTTCTATAGAGGCTATTCGCTCCTTGAGGCCGGTAAAGCACACCTCCTATTTTCTTGTGAAAATACGAGGTCTTCTAAGTGCTTTATCTTCACGTTCTTTTATTATCACCTTTGTGTGGGTCCCTTCTCATTGTTCGATTCCTGACAATGAGAAGCGGACTCGCTTGCAAGGGTGGGTGCTATGGAAGGCGATATTTATGATCGACAAATCGCCTTCAACGAATTCTTCTATATTTTTCGTCAGATATCACTCGATAGCTGGCAGTATAAATGGAGTAGAGGAGACTTGGGGCGATGGCTACATTCTATCACTCCAAAGGTGTCTAAGAAAGGTTGGTTCAGGGGATTGGATGTGGGTCGAGACTTCATTCGTGTGATGTCTCGCCTCATGTCCAATCATTATTCTTTAAACGCTCATTTGTTCCGTGTTGGGCTGGGAGACAGCAATCTCTGTGAATGCGGACAAGGTTACCAGGACGCAGATCACGTTATTTGGTTTTGTGCTGAGCATCGTGGAGTCAGATCTGAGCTGTATGATTCCCTTCGGGCTCGAGGTAGACAACCCAATGTACCGATTCGAGACATTTTGGCTGCGCGCGATCTGGAGTTTATGAAACTCATTTATGTGTTTTTGACTAACATTAGCCTTAGATTGTAGATTGATTAACTTACTTGTTTAGGTTAAATTTGTGAGGAATGTGTGCGCCAGTGTGTGAGTGTGGTTGTGTGTGTGTGAGTGTGATTGTGTGTGTGTGAGTAAGTTATTATTTTTTTTTTTAAATTAAAAACGTTCAATTAAAAATTGTAATTTGAAGTTCTAGATATAAGAAAACCATTGTTCCTTTGCTTTGTTCAAAATTTCCACCCCAATTTTCCCATCCTTAAAATTGTTATTCCTATTAACCTCGAGACGACCGCGAGTAATCGGTTCTATCCCCTTAACCTTAGTTCTAAGATAACTGATGTATATAAACATGAAAACTTGGCTCTGTAAAGTTGATTCGATTGAGCCTGTACAAATAAATGAATTCGTAAAAAAAAAAAAAAAAAAAACTTACAACCATTTGTCTGAGCTGTCAAACGAAATGAAAGGAATACCGAATGGAAGGAAAAAAAAAATTAAAACAGCGGTACTTACTATTGAAAACGAAATCTGAGAAAGTATGAAGCTTATTTGAGGAATTTATATTCGAAGATTCGTGTAATTGACAGTGCTGATGATCGTCATAATTCTGGAAACATAAGTACGCATTGTAATTTTAAATTATATATTTCCTAAAGCTGTTTTTGTGCAGGTTTTTAGGAATCAGTTGAACAACCTGACCAATTATCAACAGACCTCCCAATAAGTAACCGGGTCTCGGAGACGGGCGAAAGTTGCTTTCATATAAACGATATAAATTCCAAGTGTATTCCGGAAAGCTGTAGAAGTGAAGATTGCTTTACTTATTAGATCATCCCTCTTGTGATGATCTTCAGGAATAAGTTATCAAGCATAACATTTCCCACCACGCATTGAAGGACCTCTTAGCAATACTTAAAAGTCAATACAATGACATTCATCTACCATTAGATTTTTCTTACATCATACAACAAATCGCTTTTAATTCGAATTTCATTTGAATTTTCTAGCAGCATTTTAAATGTTTTGTCATATACTTTAACATGGAAGCTGTCAGATTTATCACCATTCGGTGTCTTCTTCTTTTTTCAAGTTGGATTCCTCTATAAGTGAACAGATAGATACACATATCTTGGTGGCTTAGTGGTTATGCTATCAGGCCACTGACAAGAAGATCAGGTGTTCAATTCCCGGTGTTAGTAGATTTTTTTAATCACAGGAAATTCATAATATAGCAATAATTAATATAGCAAACTATAACAACAGTTTTAAATGAAATTGATATTAATGTCGTTTGAATAATTTGTAACAAATGAGTCCGAGCGCGGCACAGATAACAACGGAAATTGGATGGTGATCATGTTAGAATTATAATAATCTCGGTTACACTGATTTTCAAAGCAGTGTGAACTTGTTCGTAAAAAGCTTCAGGAATCATTGTTGTTCAGCATTATTAGAACTAAAATACGGTTTGAACACTTTGAATATGGGTACTGGAATTCCTCACAGCTGATATGGATCTGAGGATACAGTCACCGATCTTATGGTGAAGGTGCAGAGTTCGAATCTTGTAAGTACACGGGTAAGTGATATATAAATTTATTATATATGTAAACATTAATTTCCAAAATTTATATAGTTAAATGTTAATTGCGCTTTACAGCGGTAAAACAGCAACATTGCCGTAATATTATCATCCCACGAGTATTGTAAACAATGTTTGACATACATATACGATTGCTGTGTAGGTAACTTTGTCTAAGCGTTTATATCAACGTGTTAAGACTAGCAATCAAAAGCTGTTTTCCACAGTTCTAAAAATAGAAATGGCTATGAACAAAGCACTGTCTTTGAGAACAGTTACGTAATATGTTGTATAATTTTTGGATAAAAGCTTCCTAAACTACAAACGGATTACATATTCTGCATGACGGGTTTTCGAAAGGCTGCACAAAAGCTTCCATTTCGCTCTGTAAGAACATTGTTCAGTTTGTTGGAATGAAGCTGTTAATAACTTTTCCGTATGTATAGCAGAGTATCAGCTGTATACAAGTTGAGAAAAAGTTGAGAGAATGATTATCAAACATAGAAGCCTGCAAATGGGTTATGATACTAACTTTATAAAAGGAGTATACACGCTTCTTGCTATCTTTTTACAATTTCATGAAGCTGGGTAGATTCGCCAGATTTGCCTGTGAAAATATTGGCTGGACGCTTGTGCAATCACTTCTTAGCCATTACTCAGTTTAACGTTGTATATGTAATGCCAATGAAGCGTTTACCTAATGAAAAATGTTAGTTGGGTATGGCCTGTTGTATCAATAGCATAGTAAAAAGGTTGTTATTGGTAAAATTTTAAGTGAAAATGCATGAGTTTGCGGTTGTTTATATTCAAGTGGCTCATCTGAACACAAACCGAAGGAACAAAATCATTGTGTAGTGAACTATAATGTTTTCATTATTGAATGGCTGATAAATCACACATGTACATCACTTAAGTGTTTCGGGGCAGTTTTACTTAGTTAATTTTGTGAAATGTTGTGTTAAGTAAAGCGAATACAGCTGGCAATGCCTTAATTCATAGAATAAGAAGAAAAACCCGTACAAAGACTGCATTTAGTAATAAATCCATCGAATGGGACGAAGTTGCATCCATGAATAGACCCAATTTAGTGCCTGTAGACCGACATTAAATCCGTATCCCTTGAAAGTTTCTGACTTTATAAAAAGAGTTGTGTAACTTTTCGTGATACATACTACCAAATGTCTTATCAAACTTATCTTAGCTTATCTCTTGAAAGTTTCTGACTTTATAAAAAGAGTTGTGTAACTTTTCGTGATACATACTACCAAATGTCTTATCAAACTTATCTTAGCAAGTGTAGAACTAGTTGAATCTCGCCTTCAGCTGGAAAACTTTAAGAGTTATAATCAAAAATGTAATCGATGGTTGCATAATAGGCTGAGTCAAGTGACACATACCTGTAAGATTTCTCCGTATCAAATAAATAACTTTACACGCTTTTGTTTTCGTTAAAACTCTCGATCTTTATTTTCGTAACTAGGTCGTTTTTCCGTCCTTACCCGGTGACCGTTCAACTCCGTCCTCCTTTCCCTCTGTCGTTCGCTTCGGTCCCAGCCACCTCTGATGTCCGTCCAAGGTAACTATATTACTCAGGTGTCCTGTGTTTCAAGGTATACATATAAGGTGTTTATATATTAAGGTAGGAATACTTTATCAGGAGTGAGACCCTACAACCCCCCTCTTACCTTTATAAATTTAATATGGTATGAAGTCTTTGTACCGCGGCGGCTCCGCTCTTACTCTACCCGGTCTGCCATGGTGATGCTCCTCAACTTCCGTCTGCTGGATTGGATGATCCAAACTTTCCACAGCATTGGATGGTCCAAATCTCTTAAGATGGGCAACGTTTCGTCGGAATTCCTTTCCAGACTCCTTTGACCGGATGGTTACATCTCCCCCTTGTTTTCTCACAACTTCGAATTCTTCTGGTGAGTAATCTGCATCCAACTTGTTATCTTTCTTAAGTCTCTTTGCCAAAACTTGATCACCAACTTCAATCTCACTTTCCCGAGCCTTCCTCTTATTATCCGTACAAACTTTTCCTTTTTCCTTTGCTAGTTTGTCCCGGTCTCTAACCTCTCCATCCTCCATTCGTTCTACCGGTACTTGAGGGAGCTTCGTTCGGATCTTTCGACCGAACATCAGTTCTCCTGGAGACTTTCCAGTTGTAGAATGAATAGTTGAATGATTTGTCAACAGATAATTTCGCATTTCCTCACGCCAGTCCTTTCCAAGTTCCTGTGCTATTCTTAGTCTTTTAAGCAACGATCGGTTCTGCCTTTCTATTTCTCCGTTCATCGCCGGCCAGAATGGAATGGTATTAACCAGTTTAATTCCATTTGTTTCACAAAATTGATGAAATTCCACGCATTTTTCACTAAATTGTGGCCCATTGTCACCCCGCAACGACACTGGAAGACCATATCGGCTGAATATTGTGGCCAGTTCAGAAATCGTGTCGGCCGCCGTTATCGAACGCATTTCCACAACTTCCATGTACCGACTGTAATAGTCTACTACCACTAATAAATACTGACCATCTGGAAGTGGATCTAGAAAATCAGCTGCTATGTCCACCCAAGGCTGATCAGGCAAATTTCTCCGAATTATTGGCTCAGGTGCGTTAGGTGCAGAAACAAGTGTACAGCCTTTACACTGTTTGACATATCGTTCTACCTGCTGATCCATTTTCGGCCACCAAACGTTGGTTCTGAGATGACTTTTCATTAGTCTCATTCCAGGATGCCCCTCATGAGCCAGGAGAAGGACTCGAGCACAAAGTTTCTCTGGTATAATAATTCGATCAACTCGCAAAAGAACATCATTAACTGCACATAACTCATTAGCAATTACTTTGAATGCTAGAGGCAAATCATGATGATTATCAGTTCGAATCTTGTGCACAACCTCCCTTATTTCTTGGTCTAATCTACTTTCCTCCTCTATTTCCTCCCACTTCAAAGCTGAAGCAGCTGCTGCTAATGTAGCAACTTCCCGAATAACTGCCTCATTCACCCTTCGAAGATCTAAGCAGATCCGTGGTTCTCCTGATGCTTTGCCCACCACAACTAACGGAGAAACCCATGTAGTCGGTCCTTGTTTAGCCTCGATAATGTCCCTTCGCAAAAGGTCATCTAGCTTCTTATTGACAGGCTCCTCCATAGGAATCGGAACTCGGCGAAGTGGCTGAAATACTGGTTTTATGTGGGCGTGTGTACGAATATGTGCCTGAACCCCGGATATCTTGCTGAATGGATCCTTTTCTCCTTCTACACGGTTGACATTCATACCAATCTTCAAAACACCAAGCTGTTTTGCTGTGCGATCTCCAAGAATATCCCGCTGTCCACCTTGCACTACGAGAAATTCAGCCTCCACCTTTTTCACACCAATGACAATATCTGCTTCAAATGATCCGATGATGGTAAGGGGTTTATCACTACCATAGGCTTTCAAAACATTTGAACAACCTTTCACCGTACTCTTCACTTGAATCCTTTGAAGCTTCATGCTCTCCCATGTCTCAGGCTTAATCAGGTTTACAAGAGTTCAACTGGTACACCACCGATCATTCCCGGAAGTACATTTTTATCATTTCCACCGTAGAACGCATAGTATACCTTTTCATCCGATTCAGAATCCTTTCTCGCGTCACGTTCGTGAATATCATTCTTGTCCGATGATTCATTCACTTGATTAACTCGTTTCGGGTTAAACGATGTTTTACCATCAGCTCTTCGCTTACGACAAGTCCTCTCAAAATGCCCCAAACGTTGGCACCGGCGGCAGGTTCGTCCCTTCGCTGGACAATCAACGGAAGTAGCAAAATGCCCATCCTGTCCACAAGCGAAACAAGTTGGATTGCTTGCACCCGACGCAGCTCTAAACTTACCAGCTGCCTGAACGATGTTTTCTCTCTTATATCGATCGGAAAAGGATTTTGCAGTATTGTACTTCCTTTGCGTCGTCATTCGATTTCTGTCCCTAACGTCGTACACGACTCTTTCACGCTCGTAACCAGATACCTGCTTCAGATTTTTCATCTGTATCTCAGTGCTTTCGATGCTTGCTGCAATCTCTTCAATTTCTCGCAAAGAACGATCTCGTTTCAGAATGCTTTTTCTCAACTCATCTGACCGACAGTTTTCTACCACCACATCAATCAAATATATCTCCCTCAAGATATCGCTAACCTCGCTGCAATACTTCTCGAATCCACAGTTTTTCACCTGTTGCCTCAGACGAACTACGAAATGGGAGAATTTTTCACCCTCTTCTTGCTTCAACTGTCGTAGCTTCCTTCTCTCAATGATGTGTTGTCGACCCGCTTGAAAATAAGCATCGAGTTGTTCAATTGCTAAATCATACACCCTAGGTTCTACTGCGACCATTGGAATCTTATCATGATCCGGTAAACTCCTGAAAACTCTCTGCAGGTCAACACCACCCAAATGTAGAAGCTTAGCCTTCCTCATTCGCTGATCGGTGATACTGTACGCTTCAAAATAACATTCCAAACAACCTTTCCACTCCTCCCATTCCTGCGGCAACTTATTCTTTTCAATAGTCTCGCACCGGAAACATGGGATTTGTCTTGCCTCATCCATCTATAATGTAATTACAAATCAACCCCAAATTCATTTTAAGTTGTTTTATCATATCAAAGAAAAATAGAAAAAAAACAGCAATCGTATCGGATGAAGGCATCAATTTTCCTAAAACATCTGCTATGTTTCCGAGCCTGCCGCACACTAGCGGAACTATCAAAAACTTTCTCTTCATATCTTTCAATTCTAGCCAAAAACATTGTTGTTCACTCTTGGTGCCTCATGGTGATGAGCGAACATCTCCTTCAACATCATAATCGTTACTCCTCGCACGGAGAATATATAAAATAACAATTAATGTATGTGAAACCATAAATGGTGGTAACCATTAATTATACTGGTGGGGACCAGTATCGCATCACTTCACGGTGTTTCTCTCCGAGGTCTCTACGTTGGAGACGACGAGAAAAACTTTAGTGATCGTCAGTCGGTGCTAATCAAAACAAACCCAAAAAAAGGAGAGAGTTCTTCTCCCATGTGCGCATCAGTAAACAGAGTGCACACAATAGATCGCTAGAATAACTATACAAGCCACAGTGGTACATGAGCGTCTTCCAACCGGACATTTTTGCCTGTTGAAGTGGCAGACTTAGTCCGTGCTTTAACCTACCCCGCAGTGGGATGTTAGGCAAAAATGTCGTTGGTTCGAGTACCACTGTACACATGCCCTTTTCGCTCAATTTTCCTAAAACATCTGCTATGTTTCCGAGCCTGCCGCACACTAGCGGAACTATCAAAAACTTTCTCTTCATATCTTTCAATTCTAGCCAAAAACATTGTTGTTCACTCTTGGTGCCTCATGGTGATGAGCGAACATCTCCTTCAACATCATAATCGTTACTCCTCGCACGGAGAATATATAAAATAACAATTAATGTATACATTTATTATTTTATTGCAATTTTAAATTCATGTACTACCTTGTACGCTCCTGGTTTAAGCAACATATCCTTTCTTTTGAACGCTCATGCTTCACCTTCATGAACGCTACTGGTTCACTTCCCTTTATTCTACCTTGAACGCTGCTGGTTCACTACCACGTTTTTTCCCCCTCCTGAACGCTACTGGCTCAGTTTAATTTATTCCATCTCTTGAACGCTACTGGTTCTAACACACTCCCTATACGCTTCTGGTATAGCAAATATCACTAGGTATCATTGAACGCTTCTGGTTCAACTCAATTCCACATCACACAAATCAATTTACTCTTTAAACGCCTCCTGTATACGCTTCTGGTACATCATTATCCAACATTCACACTTGCAACTTACACTGTGTGCTTTCGGTTTACTCCGTCGACCTCCCACATTGCACTGCTTAGAACAGTTGCTACACAAATATGAAATAAACTAGCCCTTCCCCTCTTCAATCCAATGTATCAATTCACCACACAAATGTAGCAACATAATCCAAATAAGCATCCCCGCTTCACTGGGCGGCATCGAACACCTAACATTATGTAAATCATTTCACGCACACTACCATACCGCAAGTGAGACAGACTGGTAATTGTATATACTGAGCTCTTCATCCGACCGACGCCATTATGCCTTTTTTAAAACGGCACATAACGCATTGAAACAAAATGTTTTTCTTTACCATGACTCAATTTTCAACTATTTCCCCTCAACCAAACACTCACCTTTATCCTCGTCGCCAGGTTGTAAGATTTCTCCGTATCAAATAAATAACTTTACACGCTTTTGTTTTCGTTAAAACTCTCGATCTTTATTTTCGTAACTAGGTCGTTTTTCCGTCCTTACCCGGTGACCGTTCAACCATAGACTAACTCTAAGACCAGTAGGTACCATACAAAAACGATTTTTTTCTTGGCTCATCCAGTACTAGAACATCGTCCCAAGCTCGGTCCCAAGCTCAATAATGCACCCCTTATAATGAACTCACATGAACACACTCTCAAATACTCTGTCAAAATAACACAGCAAATCAAAACAAAGGCGCAAATATGTATAACAAGGTGCTGGCTTCAAGGTGTAATTCGGACCAAGGGGTTCTACAACAGTGAACCAATTTCAAATCACTAGTTACATATTGATTGTTGGTTCAACTCCGTCCTCCTTTCCCTCTGTCGTTCGCTTCGGTCCCAGCCACCTCTGATGTCCGTCCAAGGTAACTATATTACTCAGGTGTCCTGTGTTTCAAGGTATACATATAAGGTGTTTATATATTAAGGTAGGAATACTTTATCAGGAGTAAGACCATAGACTAACTCTAAGACCAGTAGGTCCCATACAAAAACGATTTTTTTCTTGGCTCAGTCAGTACTAGAACATCGTCCCAAGCTCGGTCCCAAGCTCAATAATGCACCTCTTATAATGAACTCACATGAACACACTCTCAAATACTCTGTCAAAATAACACAGCAAATCAAAACAAAGGCGCAAATATGTATAACAAGGTGCTGGCTTCAAGGTGTAATTCGGACCAAGGGGTTCTACAACAGTGAACCAATTTCAAATCGCTAGTTACATATTGATTGTTGGTAAGACCCTACAATACCCTACATTTCGAATGTAAGATATATTATCACATTTTATGTTATTGTTATCGAATATTTTAATCTCATTTTCACCATACAACCTCTTCACTAACACATATTGTTAATGTTTGCCATAATGTCATTGAAAGGTTTTTTATTGTCTGCACTCGTTGTAGATTATATAGGGTAACGGGATGTAATGTTAGCCTAGCTCCTTGATTCGGCCTATGTACCAAATATGTCATTATTTCTTCGATAATCAACAAAATCATGTTGCTATCAGCATGATCGATTTATTTCAAAGCAATTGAGACATAATTAATCAATTTTTAGTAGTTCACTTCCGCGTAGTTTTCGATTTCCATGACTTTTTAGACACCACGACTTTACTGGTTAAGCTGAACAGATTATCTATACGATCTTCGAATGATCTAAATTTGCCGAAATTGAACCTATAAACCGAGTAATGCAGCCAAGATGTACAGAATATAGTCACATGTTATAAACTAACAGGTCACATTGATAAAATAACAATGAATTAACAAGCAAACGGTGGACCCAATGTTAGGGACATATTTATTTTCTATGTTCCCAACTATGGCCTGTTGCATGAAAAGCGTAGTAAAAATGTTGTTATTGGTAACATTACCAATACAAATGTCTGAGTTCCGGTTGAATGTTGTTTATATGGCTCATTTTAACACAAATTAAAGGAACAAAATCTGTGTAGAGTGAATTATAATGTTTTGATTGTCGAATGACCGCTTAGTCATATGTAAAAATCACTTAAGTGTTTCTTAGCAGTTTAAGTGTAGTTTGATTTATGCAATTGTTTGTTGGGTAGAGCGAATACAGCTGGGAACACCTTGAATCAGCAAATCAGGAAGAAACCCGCACAAAAATTGCATTTTATAAAAAATCAATCGCATGGGACGAACTTGCATCCATGATTAGACCCAATTTGGTACCCATAAACCGACACTACATCAATATCCCTCGAAAGTTTCTGACTTTATAAAATGATTTGTGTAACTTTTCGTGATACATACTACCAGATGGCTTATTAAACATATCTTAGGAAGTGTATAGCTAGTTAAATTTTGTTTCCTGCTCAAATACTTTATGAGTTACAATGAAAAATGTTATCGATTCTTGCATATTAATCTGAGTCAAGGGACATATACCCTACCAACTGTTTGGCATAGAATACAGCAAAAAATTTGTTCGTGAAAATTGCCATATTTTTATGGTCACCTAACTTAACCGCCTATTCAGTATATTGTTATTTGGCCTTTTACCATCTGACATATTGTTAAAACTATATAGGAGATTATTAGATTATCGTTGTCAACTATAAGGGTAAATGTCGTAACAATAACGGAAGCGGTCGTCAACAATAAGGGAAATGGTCGAGGAATGGTTTGTGATTATGCGGGAATGCTCTCTTCAACCAGATGTTCGAGGTTGTTTATTGGGTGAGTTCCAAGTATTGCGTGGATTTGGTCAAAGTAAGGCCAATCGGATGGAGACTCTCCGAAGCAACCAACTTTTTTCTTTTCGGCCTTGTAAATAAAATAAAATGCTACGTAATTAGTGAAGGAATTGGATAATTGGATATTGGTTTGTGAATATAGATTCAAATCCTAGGTGTGTATATTCCTGTTATTTTATATTAATTAGAGGAAGTTATCTAATTCAGTAATACTGTACCTATACCGCGATGTGAGATTGTGAATTCGTATTTTTATATCGTCCACGGTAGTATCCAATACTCCGTTATGTTGTATCTCTTGGCAGACGTGGTTGTTCCTGCGAGCGCCACGAAGCTTATCAATTTTCTCTGACCATAGCTCTATTAACAAGTTTATTTCATAGGAAGACCACCGATTCATTTTTTTCGTCTTTCTGGATCAATTTTTTTAACTTTTTGGATTGGTTCCATGCTGATACCGTTGCCTTATAAAAAAGAACCGATGAAAAACTGATGACACGACGGGAAAGCAATTTAAATAGAGATACAAAAATTTATTGACATTCTTACTGACATTTGTTGTCAACTTTGGTCAGGGTTGCCATAATGTCTTAATTCGAGTGCTTGTAGTATACAAGGTTGTAACATAATACAGCGAGATGATATTGAGCTGTTAAAATTGTATGATTGTATTACGATCGAAAAACGTGTTACACCCCGTTCACACTACAACCATATTACTTGATATAGAGTATCTTGATATCAAATTACATGTACATTATTTCCAGTGAAAACTAGATGTATAGTTGCTGATATCAAGATACTCTATATCACGTAATATAGATTGTAGTGCGAACGGGGTGTTATAGTACGTTCACACTACAGATTATATAACGTTATATAGAGTATCTTGATATCAAATGACATATACATTATTTCCAGTGAAAACTAGATATATAGTTGCTGATATCAAGATACTCACGTAATATAAGCAGTAGTGCGAACGTACTATTATTGGCCTTGTATTACGAAAAGCATTTCTCGAGTAATTCATGTTAAGGGCCTAAAAGCCATTTGTAAACAATGACTTATAATGTCTATTTCTCTTGAATATGAAATCACTTTCGTGAAATGAAAAAAGCATCTGGAAGAACAATGTTAGCTCTACCATAACCATCTGGGGTAGGTGGATAAAGTAGGGTTCCCGTGATTCGTGAGAGATCAACGTTTAAAGTCATTATTTACAAATGGCTTTTAGGCCCTAATCATGAATTACTCGAGATTTCTAACATGTTACAACTCCGTAGTCTGAACAAGGCATTAAGGTCGGTATCGTGTTCGAAAGAAATTTATTTTTCTATCCCAAACCCATGTTAAATTCCGTTTACTGAAACGGAAAAGTTAAGAATCGAAAAGAAATTTCTGCAGCAGTATCCACCTGAAAAAGGTCGGTATCGAGTTCAAAAGAAATTTCTTTTTCTATACCAAACCCATTGTTACGCCGAGATTGAAAGGGTCAAAGCCGTGAACGCAACCCGTGTTCGTATTGTAGACAACGTGGTAGTTGTATGTGGAATTGTATAAACACAGGGCGCTGACATCTTTGTCATATATATATAATAAGAAGTAAACTGGATTAGAAATATTCGTTGAATGTTTGCATTGAATTGAATCAGTTGAATCGTAGTGAAATAGAAGACACAAAATTATTAATCCTGAGGAAACTGCAGGAAGCACAAAGAAACCCTCAAATTAGAAAGCTTACCGTAAGTAGCTGTGAGTTTAAAATTGCTGCTGATTTCTTATTAGTACTTTGTTGTAGGGTACGGAGTTTTTGTTAGTTGGAAAGGTTTTTTGGACAGAATTTTTAGAAGGAAACTAAGTTTGTGAGTTATATAACCCATTGTAAGCGACTATATTAAATATATTTCTAGTTTTGAGTTTGTTGACAACTTACTTCAGGAAGTGTTTTCAATGATGTCCCGAACTCCTCCACCTAACAAACCTCAAAAAAACTTATTACTGGAAAGGATCTACCCATGTTGCGAGCAAGACGACCAGTATGATGCGATGGTTCAGTGCGGCCGGTGTCTAAAGTGGCATCACTTCTCATGTGTTGGAGTGGACCAAAGTATAGCGGAGCTAACTTGGTACTGTCATACGTGCCTCGGAGAGGGCGTATCAGCACGAGAATCTTTAGGACAACCAGGTACAACTCGCGTCCAGCCTCTTCGAGCGGCTAAGAAAGGTAATATCAAATTGAATGCCGGTAAGACGAGGGACAAAGCAGATCAGAAGGAAATAAATAAAGCTCAGAAAATTTGTGAAGCAGGAAAGTCTGGAGCATTAGGTGAGAAACAAGCAAATAAATTACCATCCTTAAGCATATCGCGTAGCCATGAGAGTCTAGGGAATCCCAAATCGAATATTAGCAACAATACGAAGAGTTCTAAACGTGACTTAGCCTTGAAGCGAATTGAAGAGCTGAAGGAGAGAAGCCGCCTGGAAACTTTGGAAGAAGAAAATCAGTTACAAATATTGAGATTAAAACAGAAGCAAATTGAGCGACAGCGCCTTGAGTTGGAGGAACTGAAACAGTTATCGGAAATGGTTGAAGAAGAGTCCAATGGTATCGAAGAAAATGAAGATAATAGTGAATTGAGTTACATCGATAAGGTAGAAAGGTAGATACAAATACAAGGCAGCGACTGCCGGAGGTGGCTGTAGAAGGTGTTGCAAGCGAATTCTCATTAGGATTGCTGGAAATGGGTGACAACGGAGTGGCGAGACCTCAGGCTCAGTTGATGAGCTCCAGTGTGATAGCTGGGCCGACAAAATGGCAAATTGCTTCGCGTCAAGTGTTTCCAAGAAATCTTCCCACTTTCACAGAACGTCCTCAAGATTGGCCACTGTTTATAAGTGGGGTTTCACCAATGCAGAAAACCTTGTTAGACTTCAACAGGCTTTGCAAGGAAAAGCGTTGGAAATCATTCGGAATCGTCTACTACTGCCCGAGAATGTGCCAACGATTATCGACAAACTACGTCGCCGTTTCGGGAATCCTGAGGTTCTATCGACTATCGACTCAAAGACTTCAAAGACTGGAAGGGCCTGATTCGGAGAATTTAAAATCTTTAATAGATTTCGGGAGTGCCATTGAAGAGTTCGCACAGCATTTGAAAGTTTCAAAGCTGGATGATCACCTGAAGAATCCCATATTAATGCAAAGTTTATTGTAGAAGCTACCACCATGCTATGCCATGCAGTGGGTGGAGTTCAAACGGTTTCGAGTGGTAGACTTGGAAACTTTTGGGAAATTTATGGAGGATCTGGTTGATAAAGCATTGGAAATAACTTTTGAAAAGGTGCAAGTTGTTGCGGTGAGGAAGAACGAACGGCCGAAGGCTAAAGCATTTACTCATGTAATAGGAGAGGATCGTGAAACCAGTGTTAACAACCCTAAGTATAATCGGACACAAGATCCACCGGTTCAGACTTCTTCTGGAAAGAACGTCAGCTGCTCCATCTGCGAAGGGTCAGGACATTTTGGTAGAGATTGTGGAGAATTTCAGAATACAAGCTTGCAACGTAGGTGGATGATGGTGAAACACATGCATCTACAACCATGGACACAACCCATGTAGATCGAAGATTCGCTGCGACGTAGAAGGATGTAATGGTTCCCACCACCCATTGCTGCATCCGCCGATCAAGGAAATGTCTGTAAACACGGAAGAACGCTGCAATAGTCATTGTCTGCCGAATAAAACAGTGCTATTTCGCATAATCCCCGTTGTCCTATGTAATGAAATGAAAAGAGTGGAAGTCTTAGCTCTAGTAGATGAAGGGTCTTCCACGTCACTGATCGACAGCGAGATAGCTGAGGATTTAAACCTAAAAGGATCACGTGAACCAATGCGCTGGACAAATGGAATCAAACGAATGGAGACTCACTCGAGGAACGTTGAGATGAATATTTCGGGGAGAAGTAGGAATAGTTATGATCTTTGCGTAGCGAGGACGGTCAGAAGTCTAGATCTGCCTGCTCAAAAGTTGGATTCAGAGCATTTGATAGCAGATTTCGAACATCTGAAAGATGTGGACATACTAAGCTACGAATAAGACACTCCTAAATTGTTGATTGGAATTGACAACATGCATCTTATTGCTCCGTTGAATTCCCGGGTTGGAATGAAGGGACAACCGATTGCTGTAGAATGTAAACTGGGTTGGACAGTGTAAGGACCCTGACCAAACATGGTAGCGGATGTGCATTTCTTGGGTCATCATCGATGCATTTGTGAGGAATGTAGTCAAGCAGACAGAGAATTAAATCAGTTAATGCGGGAAACTTGTCAAATTGAAGCCGTAGGTGTTTCTACAGTATCACGCGAATCGAAGGAGGATTGTCAAGCGCGCGAGATTTTAGAAAGGACAACTAAACGAATTGGTGATCGTTTTGAGGTCGGCCTTCTTTGGAAAGACGGTGGTCCAAGATTTCAGAACAGCTATCCTATGGCGTTGAAACGGTTGAAGAATCTCGAAGTTCGTTTGAAGAAAAGTCCTGGAATAAGAGAGATCCTGCAAAATCAAATTCAGGAGTATGTGTCTAAAGGTTATACACACAAGATCACACAGAGTGAGCTTCTACAGACACCACCGGAACAGTGCTGGTATCTGCCCTTAAGTTATGTAGTTAACCCGAAAAAACCTGGAAAAATAAGGATGGTATGGGATGCTGCCGCAAAAGTAAACGGTGTGTCTTTCAATGATTGCTTACTAAAAGGTCCAGATCTAGCTTCATCGTTGTCTGGAGTAATCAACGGTTTCCGTGAGCGAAAAGTGGCGTTCGGAGGTGACATTCGAGAGATGTTTCACCAGATCCGGGTACGAGGTGAGGATCAACAAGCTCAACGTTTTCTTTTTCGATCAGATCAAAACTGTCAACCGGATATCTACGTGATGAACGTAGTGATTTTTGGCGCCAGCTGTTCCCCATGTATGGCCCAATTTGTGAAAAACCTCAACGCTCGACAGCATCTAAGGGAGTATCCAGCGGCTGCCGACGCCGTACTACGAAAACATTATGTCGATGACTACTTCGATAGTGTAGATACAGAAGATGAAGCAATAGTAAGAGCGAAAGGTGTTAGAACAATACACGCTAGTGCAGGTTTTGAAATTCGAAACTGGATGAGTAATTCTGCAAGAGTGCTAGAAGAACTCGGAGAGGCAGGCGACAGCACAATGAGATCCCATGATATGAGTGGTGCTGATACCGAAAGAGTCCTTGGAGTAATGTGGCGACCAGACGACGACTCGTTTGGGTTTTCCACAGATGTAAAGGAAGATCTGCGTCCATATATGCAAGAAAGAGCTTGGCCTACGAAACGGACTGCCTTACGCTGTGTCATGAGTATGTTCGACCCGAAACAATTTCTGGCACCATTATTGATCCATGGTCGTATTTTGATGCAAGACTTATGGCGCAGTGGCATTGGTTGGGATGAAAAGCTAGGAACCGCACACTACGAACGATGGTTACGTTGGACCCAATTGTTTACGTTACTAAATAACATACGTGTTCCTCGCTGTTACCTTGGAATGATGAGCCCTGAAGCTTATGGTAAAGTACAGTTTCATGTATTCACGGATGCTGGAGAGGATGCTTATGGATGCGTAGCCTACTTTCGGTTTACAGATGGCGCGAATATTCACTGTGCTTTCGTGGAAGCAAAGGCAAAGGTTGCACCTTTACAATATCTTTCGATCCCGAGGAAAGAATTAGAGGCAGCTGTGTTAGGAGCCAGGTTATTAAAGTCGATATGTGAAAACCATTCGATCAAAGTAAACATAAAATTTTTGTGGACGGATTCAAACGTAGTAATATCGTGGGTGAAATCAGATGTGAGGCGATACAAACCATTCGTGGCTCATCGAGTTGGAGAGATACTTGATGTCACTAGTCCGGATGATTGGTGTTGGGTTCCTTCGAAGAGCAATGCTGCAGACGATGTTACCAAATCGGGACCTTCAACCCATATGAGTTCAGATAGCAGATGGTTTCGTGGTCCAGATTTTTTATACAAAGCACTCGAAGACTGGCCAGAACAACGGCAGACATCATTAGATGTTAAAGACGAATTACGAGCCAGCGTACTGTTCCATGATATCGTGCTACCAGACGTACTGATACACAGAGTGGAACATATTTCAAAGTGGAAAGTGCTAGTACGAACGGTGGCAACAATGTATCGATTTATGTCGAATTGTCGGCGAAAAATAGGCAAACTACCAATTGAAGCATTACCAACATGGAAGAATGGCGTAACAACGGTTTCTTCGGGTACGGTGCCATTGCGAAAGAATGAATATAGTTTGGCCGAAAATTGTCTGTGGCGCATGGCACAAGGAGCAGAGTTTACCGACGAAGTGAAGACGCTAATGAAGAATCGGGAGTTATCTGCAGATTGTCAAAGATCGATTGAGAAGAGAAACTTTCACCGTTTTTAGACGAATTCGATGTATTGCGAATGGAAGGTAGAATGACAGCAGCCAGCTATACTGATTTTGATATGCGATTGCCTATTTTTGTACCAAAAAAGCATATAATCTCAAAGACGTTGGTAGAATTTTACCATCAAGAATGTGCTCATGGAAGTCGAGAAATGGTAGTTAATGAAGTACTCCAGCGATTTTACATCCCAGGTATTAGGTCTTTGTCCGAAAGAGTCGCTCGAGATTGCTTGTGGTGTAAGATTCAAAAGGCGAAACCAATAGTCCCCAGAATGGCACCACTTCCGAAATCTCGAATGGCAGTGCATGAACATCCATTTTCATACACCGGATTAGATTATTTTGGACCACTGGAGGTGACCGTTGGAAGAAGACATGAGAAGAGATGGGTGGCGTTATTCACCTGTATGACGGTGCGAGCCATTCATTTGGAAGTTGTACATAGCTTAACAACAGAGTCTTTGATGATTTTGTTTTTGAGAAGGAAATAATTTCTCATCACCATGAGGCTTTAGGAGTAGACAGCATTTTTTTGCTAGAACAAAATTGTGAAGAAAAAGTATTGATAGTTCCAGTCAAGGCCAGTCAAGGTGGTGCATTCGATCATGCCTTGACCTACCTCGCATGGGGATGCTTGGCAAAAGTTTGTGTTTCCTGTTTCGGAATACTACCTCACAATGCCCTCCGCTCAATTTCAAACTACTTCTATTCAATTTTCACAGCCTGCCGTGAGCTAACGGAACTATCAATACTTTCTCTTCACAACTTTGTTCTAGCAAAAAAATGCTGTCTGCTCCTAGAGCCTCATGGTGATGAGAAATTATTTCCTTCTCAAAAACAACATCATCACAGATCGTTACTCCGCGTATGGGAGAATACAAGGAAAGAACAATATCAAGTGAACAGAGTCTTGTAAAATGGCAATTCGAAGATTCGTGAAGCGGCGAGGAAGTCCACTTGAAATTTTTTCCGATAATGGGACCAATTTTATAGGAGCGAGCAAAGAGTTGGCAGAGCAGATACGGGCAATCAACTCGGTATGTGCCGATACGTTCACCGGAGCAAAGACATCGTGGACGTTCAATCCTCCGTCGGCCCCACACATGGGAGGAGTATGGGAGCGCATGGTTCGTTCAGTGAAGGAGGTGCTATCGGTATTCACAAATGGAGAAAAATTGACTGATGAGATTTTGCAAACCGCACTTGTGGAAACGGAGACTATAATCAACTCGCGTCCATTGACATATGTATCTACTAACGCACAGGAAGACAAAGAGGCATTGACTCCAAACCATTTCTTAAGAAGTTGCACTTTGGTAGAGTGTATGCCGTCGCGTAGTCCAGTGGTACTGGCGGATAGATTACGCAGCAGTTACAATCAAGCGCAATATCTGGCAGAAGAGTTGTGAAGTCGTTGGCAACGGGAATATTTACCAACGATAAATCGAAGAACGAAGTGGTTTGAAGAAAGGAAACCGATAGCAGTTGGAGATTTGGTTTATGTAGCGGATACGGAAAAGCGAAGAAATTGGGAACGTGGAGTTATCGAGGATGTATTTAGTGGGGAAGAAGGAAGAATACGATCGGTGATGGTGTGGACTAGTACAGGAGTGAAGAGACGAGCAGTTGCAAAATTAGCTGTTCTGGAGATCGGAGAATAAAAGAAGTAAGCCTGCAGTGATCATCATCAACAACAGGGCTAACGGGATGGGTGATGTTACGCCGAGATTGAAAGGGTCAAAGCCGTGAACGCAACCCGTGTTTGCATTGTAGACAACGTGGTAGTTGTATGTGGAATTATATAAACACAGGGCGCTGACATCTTTGTCATATATATAATAAGAAGTAAACTGGATTAGAAATATTCGTTGAATGTTTGCATTGAATTGAATGAGTTGAATCGAAGTGAAATAGAAGACACAAAATTATTAATCCTGAGGAAACTGCAGGAAGCACAAAGAAACCCTCAAATTAGAAAGCTTACCGTAAGTAGCTGTGAGTTTAAAATTGCTGCTGATTTCTTATTAGTACTTTGTTGTAGGGTACGGAGTTTTTGTTAGTTGGAAAGGTTTTTTGGACAGAATTTTTAGAAGGAAACTAAGTTTGTGAGTATAACCAATTCGCAATGTATGCGACTATATTAAATATATTTCTAGTTTTGAGTTTGTTGACAACTTACTTCAGGAAGTGTTTTCAATGATGTCCCGAACTCCTCCACCTAACACCCATGTTAAATTCCGTTTACTGAAACGGAAAAGTAAAAAATCGAAAAGATATTTCTGCAGAAAAGATATTTCCACCTGAAAAGAACGAAAAATAAAATTGGAATTTGTAAGGTTTCCACGCAAACTAATGGGAGCTGTCATGACAATATTAATATTAACTGTTAATATTAACTACTTAGGAACATTTACCATATTTAATAAAAAAATTTAAAACTACTATAATTGGAACAATAAAAAAAAACTCTCTTATCACAGTATTTCTATTGATTACGATTTCTTCATGAAACGAGCTATTCAAGGAGTTCCAGATCAACTTCGACCTATTTTAATTCCCAACATGTCAATTGCAATAGAAGAATTTTCACTGTTGGGTCACGCTTTGGTGGATCAACTGGTTTTGGTGGATCAACTGGTTTTGGTGTTTACAATGAATACTCATCTGCCTTCCGGAAACTTCAGGAACCTTGTTCCGTATGTGTTGCTGAGCTGGCAGCAATTAATTGCACATTGGGGATAATTACCGATATGCCAACATAGTCTGACATAGTCTCAGTTCTATTAAGGCTCTGCAGTTGATGAAAACAGTGAGGCACTCATCTTACTTTCCTTCAAAAATAAGAGAGCAGATGTGTGCGTTGGTCGAGAAATCATTTAAGATTACCTTTGTATGGGTCCCTTCACATTGCTCAATTCCAGGAAATGAGAAGGCGGACTCTCTAGCAAAGGTGGGCGCACAAGAAGGCGAGATTTTTGAAAGAAGAATTTCACATGATGCATTTTTCCCATTAGTACGTCAGAGCTCTCTTCAAAGTTGGTAAGTAATTCTTTTGGGTGGTGGTTACATTCTATTATTCCAAATGTTTCGTCGAGATCGTGTAAGTCGCGAGGATGTAAGTCGCGTTTTCGTTCGTGTGATGTCAAGACTTATGTCCAACGACTACTCGCTAGACGCTCATCTTTACAGAATTATCCTCGTCAATGACAATTTATGTAGGTGTGGAACCGGATATGATGACATCCCTCACGCAGTTTGGCATTGCTCGGATAATAATGCCTCCAGAGCACGACTATTGGATACCCTAGTGGCCCGAGGGAGACAACCCTTCCGCAAGGTAAGAGATGTTTTCGGAATGCGTGATCTTTCCTACATACAGGCGATTTACGGATTCCTTTGTTTGTCTGATTTAAGAGACCACCCTAGATAATTTCCTACCATTGTGTCCCAGTTATATTATCCTTTTGTTTCCGTGCTACTTGCATCTGCCGAGCAAAAGCTGTGGTCACCCATCTGTTGCCTAGTTCCTGAAAGGGACAACAGGGACCGAGAATTTGGTAGAGTCGCAATCATGAGCAGCAACTGATAGCTAAAATAATTAACCTGCCTAGCCCCTTCTAAACGATAATGTGACCCATTAACCTCGAGCTAGCCACGAGTTATTGGCACCCCCTTGTACTAAAATCGAAAAATAAAACAATGTTAATTACAATATTGAATGTCGGCTCCGCAATGTATTACACACGCCTGAGCCTAACAAATAAATGAACTGATTAAAGAAAAAATATGTAGTCATTGTGTATAATAAAAACAAATTTGGGAATAAACTCATTATGTTGACTTCCATTATATGATATAAAACAGCTAAATGAACTTATAAAAATAACTTCTGATTTGTGGGGACGCATGGTTGGCAAGTTCCTTCAAGTTATGTAAACGCGTAGTAGGATAGTCAGCAAAACCTAAAACATAACAATAAAAAAAAAAAATATATATATATATATATATAAATATATATATATATATATATATATATATATATATATATATATATATAAATATATATATATATATATATATATATATATATATATATATATATATATATATATATATATAATATATATATATATATATATATATATATATATATATATATATATACCACCTCTCAAAAACTCAAATGCATACATCATATATAACATGCATGAGAGTTGAACAAAACGGATCTCAGGAACCACCAGAAGGACGCGAAGGTGAAGCAAATATTGCAGAAGAGACAAGATCTTTCGGTACGTACGGTGGTTAGAAAAATAAAAATGTCCTCAACTTTTGTACATACTTCTAAGCACCGGCATTCAAAGTGAAAACTGTATCGTACCGTAATGATAAACAGAATGAGAAGGCAAAAACCCGGGCGCGCATGTTGTATCGTGAATATTTGACGAAGTTTTCCTGCGTGATAATGGGCAATGAAACTAATGTGCAGTCTTCAATTTAAGCAGGTTCCCGGAATGTCTTCTTGTACTGCCACGTAACGGAACGGCGTAGAGGAGCATTTCAGGACTAAGAAAATGATCATATTTCAAATTTTGGTTTGGCAGGCAATTTGCAGCTGTGGTAGAGCAAAGCCACAGCTTCATCACTATCAAAACGGTAAACAAGAAAATGTAACGTGATGAATTCCTAAATAAGCGATTGTTACATTTCCTACGTAACCATGACGTTCCCTCGCAATTTATGATACCCACCAGCAATCTATAAATTTGATTAAAGTCTTTGGGAAATCCATGGTAGTCTAGAATTCAAAATTGAAATAAGTGTAGATAATATGACTATGTTACAATCACCATTCATCAATGGAGATACTTGATAGTATATTCGCATATGGGTATGGCGCAAAAATTCAAAACTTGATAACTTCAAAAAAATATATCTTGAAAACGAAAAAAAAATCTCCACTAATGTTGAGATATATTGTGTAGAACAATCTAAACTTTAAAGAAAAAATGTTATATCGTATAGCGCCCTCTAGTCAGACACTATGAAAATCGCAAAATACAAATACAATCAATGTTTTACAATACAAAATTACAATTTTTCAATGCCATTATATTTATTCTCTAGAGTATGTTAAATTATCTTTCATTTGATCTTTTAACATTTGAAATCAGTTCAGTGATTCAAAAGTTATGATATAAAAAAAAATACATTTTTGAAACCGCCCTTAAAAGAAATGGTCACTCTAATGCAAAAAAAAAATCGTGTCTAATATTTTGTAATCAGGAACAACACTACCAATTCTGAGAAACACTGTATCGGTATTTTATGGAATGACTGTAAACAGGAAAATCAGTAGACCCCAAATCAATTTACCTCGTGTTCTATGCATTCGGAGGTTGTACGCTGACACCCCCAGTGATGCGTAATTTAGCGTACTACCGCCAACGTTATGTGGAATCAGGTTATCAATCAGTTTCCGATCGCTTCATTTTCAACAAGTGACACAATATTTATTGATTATCCAGATTATCAAGATTTATTTTACGTGATTTGTGAGTAAACCTAGTCCAAAATTTTAGTCTGTTTCTGCTCTGGCACTGCTTCTGCTCTGTTTCTGCGCATACTCCAATATAACACCAGTTGGCATCAAAAGTTTCGCTGAAAACCATTCATTGCCATTATCACATGCAACCTGTAGAGTTGTGTAGACATGCTTTTTTTTAGCTCTGATTAGGTATAAATATAATGAGAATGATACAGAACATTCCACTGATAATTGCGATGCACCTTAGTGCCGAATGTATATTAATACATTTATATTTATATATTTAATCAAATAAACATATCCGTAGTGTCACTAAACCTGATTTTCTGGTTAAATAGATTGGTGAAGTGCAGTGATTTTAAAGCTTTTTAAGGTGACCATTTGTAATACACAGACTTTTGTTTTTTATTGAACACAGTAAGTAACTTCGTGAAACTGAAAACTTATGAACAACCAGATAAATAATTCCGTGTAATATAACTCTGGAATGATATAAAATACTGAATAAATGAATCAAAGTAAATCAAGCCAACTAATTCCAGTCGAAAATTGAATGGAAGACAGCTATAGCATATGTACGCCTCTTATCACATTTAAATTAATCTTTTTGTACGATATTCGATAAAAAAAACGTTAGGATATTTTTTATTTCAGTGACTGTTATGAAGAAAACTGAACTGCTAAATTAAAAAGCATCAATCAAAAATATCTAACCCTTTTTGTCAAGCTACATTTAGGAGTAAGTATTTGAACAATATGGTTTTATCCTTATCGAGTTTACCATATGGCAAATGGAGTGTGGCAAAAATGTTTGGTTTTTGTTTTCTTCACTTCTTCAAAAGTACAAAGAATTTCTACTCTGTGAAATAATATAAATTAAACCTGTGATCAAAATTATTTTTTTTTAGTGTTTTAACGAGTGGCCTACACAATATGCCAAAAAATTATATCCACCCGAAATTTACATTAATTTTCGGTGTTATGAACGTGAACTGTAAATGATTCATAATATTAATCAACTCAAATGATATCTAAACAGTTTTTTAAACTGTTTATAATAGATAAAATGACAGCTAGTTTGACATACACGTTAATTTCAATTAGGTAAATTTTGGTGATTGTTTCCATATACTTTATAAGATTAATACTATTGAGTTTTAAACAATAATATTAATTTCAGCCTAGCATCCGACAAACATGGAAATCGCTAGCGTCAAACATTATGCAAATGATAGATTACAAAAAAAAAAGAATTGAAATACGCCAAAAACTTGTGGGTGGATTTTTTTACATACTGTAAATGCGATAATCGATATTCTCGTTTACATTTGAACAAAAGGGCATGCATGACTGGGGCGTATAATATGAAGTGCTTACACACTTAGATTTTTTTACAGAAATCTGTAAAGTTTTACCGAATTCTCAACTACTGAACGTTCGGTAATCCTTTTTTACGGATTTCGGTGAAATTTTACGGATTTCGGTATAAAATGTTCCACTCGATTATTCCGTAACTGAAGGTGACATTTCGTTCCATGCAGATCAATTGTCAAAATTTCGTTTGTTAATATTGAACAACATTCTGTAACTTCTCTACTTTTTTAGTTGATACTGGCCTTTACTTAAGGTCGGTATCGCGTTCAAAAGAAATTTCTTTTTCTAGCCCAAACCCATGTTAAATTCCGTTTACTGAAACGGAAAAGTAAATAATTCAAAAATATTTCTGCAGAAAAGATATTTCCACCTGAAAAGAACGAAAAATAAAATTGGAATTTGTAAGGTTTTCACGCAAACTAATGGGAGCTGTCATGACAATATTAATATTTACTGTTAATATTAACTACTTAGGAACATTCACCATATTTAATCAATTTTTTTAAAACTACTATAATTGGAACAATAAAAAAACAACATAAATGCAGAAATCTGTAAAGTTTTACCGAATTCTCAACTGCTGAACTGCGGTAATCCTTTTTTACGGATTTCGGTAAAAATAATTTTTATATTTAATTCACTTAGGGAAGGTCTATAAATTTTGTCACGCAGTAAGGGAGGAGGGGGGGTTTGCGAAAACGTGACGATCCATACAAAAAAAATTGATTGTCCATACAAAAAACGTGACAAGGGGGGGGAGGGGGGGTTGAAAAAAGTAAATTTTTGCGTGACGTAATTAATGGACGTTCCCTTATTTGCAGATTCGAATTGACTTAAAACGTATATAATGTTTACTTAAAAATTGCTCTTCAAAAATATCCAATATACTCTGCCGATGTATATGTTCCTCGTGCAAGACTCTTTAATTATCATAGATCCTTGTTTCAATGCTGCAGTATGAAATTGTATAAATTTTTCAGAATGTGAGATTTTAGATTTT
Organism: Aedes japonicus; assembly: GCA_034211315.2. Classification (NCBI taxonomy): domain Eukaryota; kingdom Metazoa; phylum Arthropoda; class Insecta; order Diptera; family Culicidae; genus Aedes; species Aedes japonicus. The sequence goes on from JASCZW010005343.1 coordinate 97,119, forward strand.
AATTGTTCGGTACACCAGACACATAGATGTCTTATTACATTGCAAAACAGTATCGTTTCGATTCGACCTTGCAAACATTGTAGTTTGCCAAAAAACAATCGCATAAAGTGGCAAATTTAGCATTAAGCTCAACAAATAACCTCTTTTGAACAAGAAGTCATCAGTTGTAACAGTACCGAAAATGTTTTCAAGCAATACCAAACAGTTAGATAACGAGACTTTAAAAAATTTAAGCTTTGACTTCACACACACACACACACACACACACACACACACACACACACACACACACACACACACACACACACACACACACACACACAAACACACACACATACACATGCACACACATACACACACACTCACTCACACACACACACACACACACACACACACACACACACAACACTGCTCGTGCAGGACTTGCTTTTTTTCTTCCTCAAGTGACCATTGCTCTCTTCTTTTTCATCATCTCTCCATTGCGGATGCCAATATCTTGAGTTGTGGCTTTACTTGTACGACGTATTGTTATCGCTTGCCTTTATTCCCCTTTGTGAACTTGTGCACTGGCCTTCTACTTACTATTCTGTGTATTTGACGTCGGTGCCGACGTATTTATGATGCACTACGGACTTGGACGTCCTTTTCGTTTTTTGGAACTCCCTGGTCTTTTATCTCCTGGCGAAAGTCTTCACCTCTTCGATATGAAGTAGAGTGTAGTAATCAACTTTCGCCTCGCTGATCGCCATCATAGCTGCATACGTGATCACCTTCTAATATGGCGTTGTCTATACCACAACCAGAGCAGTCTTGGCATAGAACAATTCTTTCCCAGCTGTCTCAGCTCTATGTGCCTCGTTTTTCGATTCTTTAATGGCAAATCCAATGGCGCTTGTCCTCTATATACGCGATATTTCTTTTGTCGACAAAATCATGCAGGTCGTTCATAAGCTTCGTCGCTGCCTCTACCTTCGCAAGTTTTGGTACTTTTGGCCACACGTTGGTCTGCTGCTATTGTTTTTGCTTCATTTGCTGCTGATGCTGCCCTTGTTTCTCACCTTGAGGTGTATAGCTGGTGCTCGCTGTGCATCAGGTCCTGTATTGCCTGCCTCTGCCAGAAAGACGTTTATAATTTTTTTTTATCTTTATTCTTATTCTTATTATTTTCCATGCTGTATAGCCCCCCCGGGCTCTACCTCCACCCGTTGTAGCAACCTATGTAGGCAGTGATGGACATACAAAAGCTTACACTGGCTTTTATGAGGATCGTGTTCAGAGCCCGATAACCCAAGTAACACACCTTGTTATGTAATGATCAAAAATCCATCTTTAAGACATGATCTCATGTATTTTTATAGTACACACAACTTAGTTTTGGTATCTTATATGACCAAAACAGCGCAATAAAGCGATCTATTTGAAACATCTTTAAGGTCACACAAGAAGTTTTTAGATGCAGATTTAGGACTAATAATACGTTTTTAAGATGTATTGAAAAACATTCGTTGGACATGATGATGTTTAATCTTGTTAGTTTCTAGCATTATAATAACAAATAGGTTATAATCAAGTAATTTCAAAGTAAAAACAATTGCAAAAATACTTGAACATGACAGGCTTATTTAAGAAATGTCAAACGAACAGAAATCAGCAAAGATTGTTATGATTGAGAAAAATATGTTTGTTTATGAGGAGAATATTCACAGCTCATAGTAAAAAAATGACAATCGTTTTTGACCAAATCAATTTTTAATCAATATCAGAAATCTAAAGATTGTTAATGCTCAGAACGCTTAACAAAATATCATATGCGAGGTCACTTTTATGGTGCAACTTTTTGTTTTACTCCTGCAAAATTCATGCGCCGTTTTAAAGATTAAAAAAACAACAGAAAATTCTCTAATATTTTGCAAGTTTACAGCTTCTCTGTTGGAATCATCAAAAATCGTCATGGTCGATTAGACACATGGTCTACACTGTCAATTAAAATTATTTTTAAATCATAAACTGTTTTTCTAGATTATCGATCAATTTTCTTTCTTACTCATAATGTTGAGATGATACATCATCGACAAAAAAAAGCATCTTTCGTAATTTTTAGTGATAATTGTAATCAAAATTTCAACCGGCACTGTAATTTTGTCCATAGCTATGACGTGAAGTTGAAATTGAGTCCAAAATACATCTTTAGAGCAGTCTAATAACATACTCATGATGGTCCATTGCAAATTATTTGAGTTAGTTATTATAACATCATAATAACCATATTATGGCATCTTCTTGGTGAAATGCCATTTGGCTCCATTAACTTGAAAGAAAATGACGTTTCTTGTCGTCCGTCACAATGATTCAACTGCTGATGGGGAATGTTATTGCACGCTATAGTTCCGAAAAATATGTATATTTTTTTCCTGGAGTTAGACCAATTCTGTATCCGTTTCTTAACATATCTTGCCTAGCAGTGGGCTAGGTCTGCTTTTTAATCGTTATGAAAAATTGATAAAAAGTAATGGGAATTCATAAACGTATTCATCATATTCATAACAAACATAACTGTCAAATTCGATATGTGTCTATATCTGCTAGTTTGACACTTGTTGGATTGAATTGTTGTGTTCATGAATTTCTGCATTAAGTTTTACTTTTCAATAACTTGATTATAACCTATTGGTTTTTATGATGCTATAAACTACCAAGATAAGACATCGTCTTGTCAAAAGCATGCTATGAAGTGCATCTTTAAAACTGCTTACGCGACCTGAAAGATGTTATAAAAAAATCGGTTAATTGCGCTGTTTTGGTCATATATGAGTCGAAAATAAAGTCATATGTTCTAACAAATACATGAGTGAAATGATAGGCCAATGTTTTGTGATAACATCCTCTCAGCTTTTACATGACAAAAGATGTTTTTCATTTCATTTTTAATACTCCTGTATAACATAATTTCAAGATAACTGACCACAGAGATGTTTTTGGTGTTACTTGGGAAGTGTATGCGACGAATATTACATCTGAGCCTACTACTCACCTTTTAGGACAAGTTTTGAGGGGCGGCTTCCCAAGGTTTTACCGGAACGAAGGCAGCCGAACTATTAACCCACTCGCCATAACGGTGATGTGTCATCCTTGCCTTCTCAGGGAGTAGAAAAGTATGCCGCAATTGTGATCTTTAGGATTAGGTGTCAATGCTAATGTGCCCGGTGGTGGGCTAAAGAGCTTAAGCCGGCGCTATATCGCTCGAGAGAGCTGCTTTCGGATATTGTGATATTTTATAAAAATTCGACAGAGCACATCCAATTCCGCCACATCCTATGCGAGCTACTCGTTTGAGGAGGAGAGGGGAGTTTTGGCTGCCTTAAAAAATCTTCTGTGTGCCTTCAAACATTTGAAGTGACGATGCAAATCGGCCATAATGGTGAACATTTTAGTATTCCAACGACCTTCAACTGAACAACTCTCCAATTTTTGGTCTTTGGAATGTCTACACACTTAGAAAATTTTACAGTATTCGGACATTTTTTACCGAACTTTCAACAGCTGAACGTTCTGTAATAAGATTTAACGGATTTCGGTAAAATTTTACAAATTCCATCTGCAAGTTGTCTTAACGTACAGTTGTCACTTAGGAAACCGTCGATGTCTTTGACATAAACATAAGAGGGCTTAAACGAGCCCTGGGGAGATCCATGTAGCTTAATTGAAAAGCTGTAGAGTTTCCATGAGAAAAGCTCATATGTTTCTCTGACAGCAAATTGTATAACAAATTGTTCATTAATGGTTGTTGTTGTTGTTTTTTATTAATGACATTTTACATCCATCGGATGCATTCATGTCAGTTTCAGTTGTGAAAATGTAGAGTGTACAATATGAGGTGAGTGGTGTTGTTTATAATAAATATGAATTAATTTCACTTAGCTTTTTTTCCCTTGGTTATTGCTCCTCCAGATGATTCACCTTCGTTGGCACTTTTCTTCAACATGTTCTGTTTCTTCTCCATCATCTCCTTCACCATCACGTTTTTCCTTGGCTTTCTTCTTTTCCTTTTCTTCATTTTCTTCGTTTTTTCCTATTCAATATCTTCCTCTCCATCAGATTTTTCTCAGTTATCTTCTTCCGCGCCATCTTCATCTCCGGTATCTTCCTCTCCTCTGCACCATCTTCTTCTCCATCATCTTTATTTTCGTCCTGTTTTCCTTTGTTTTCTTCCCTTTTATCATTCTTCGTTCCGTCATGCTCTTCTTTGTTTTCTTCCGTCTCGTTATCTTCCTCACCATGATCTTCTTCTCAGTCATTTTGTTCTCAGTCATATTTCTCTCCAACACATTCTTCTCTGTCATGTATATTCTATTCCTTATCATTATCTTCATCTCCATTGTCTTCTTCTTTGTAATCTTTTTCTCCGCCTTCTTCTTGACCGTCATGCTTTTCTCCATCTTCTTCCTCCTCATTATCCTTTTCAACATTTTTTTCCTCCATTGTGCTATTTCACGACTTCTTCCTCTCTATCGTCTTCCTTTTTCATTTCTTTTGATGTTTATTTTCATACACTTCTGTTTTTCTTCCTGTCCTTCGGGTTCTTAAAATTTGCTTCTCTCTTCGTTTTTCATAGTTTCTGATAAATGTTGCAATCATACAGATAGCAATCGCTTTTCGTTTTCATCGTCGTTGCATAACGCTGTGTAAAGGCTCGAGTTATTGATACCATATTTTGTCCTGGCCGCTTCCAATTTTCTGCAGTGCAGGATTATGTGTCGAACATCCACGACTTCAAATTTTCTGCAGTTGGTCAGTGTAATAGGTCGGAAAGCTGCTGGTCCTGAGTCGGAGCAATTTGGTTTCGGAATTGGCACTATTATTCTATAGACACTCAAGTAATAGACCGGACAACGGGCTTGATTACTTGAGTGTCTATATATTATTCCGGTTCGCCAGCTGAGGGGGAATACACCACTACGCCAGACTCTGTTTAGCAGCTCAAGTAGCGTAATCTTGAAGGTGAAAACCCACAAGCGTGGAGATTATCTGAGAGAACTTCAACAGATACTGAATCAAAAGCCCCCTTGATATCCAAGAATACAAGGGTCATTTGCTATTTTTAACGTAGGACTACGTTTCTCTTTTCTATACCGGGTGTCATTTCAAAATTTTGAAAAATGAGAGCGTTACGCAAGAGTGAAAGGTTTTTGAACGCTTATACCTCTCGTTCAACTAAACAGAATGACTTCATTCATACGACATTTGATGAGAAAAACTCACAAATTTTTCCCATTGAAATTTGAAAGAAGTTCCATTAGTTTCAATTTTTCAATTCAAAATGAGCTACTTTTACTGCCATACAAATTTGCATATCAACAGGTTGAAAAATTTGTTTTCCTTAACACGGTCGGAGGAAACGGGTAGCAACTGTCTTCTTCTTCTTCTTCAAAATAACTGCTTAGTTGCCGGTGTCTGATTTTTCAATGTCCTCTATTCTTAAATTTGCTTCGTACTGCATTTTCGTGACTCCCTTCTGTCTTGGCTATGCTATCAACGCTAGTATATAGTCGCGGGCGAACGAAATTGGTTCAGTGTTCGCAGGCAGCTTCATGCTGCCAATTCGAACGAGGCTTTGCTCTCCCCCCACAGTCCATCTGGTTGTAATATTGGAGACAAAGTAATGCCGACCCAAGTAACCACAAGCATTATATTATAGCACTTATTCAACCCAAAATCAACATCTGTAATGCGGGATCGCATCAATGCAACATTTGTCAAGTAATGAAGCGTTAGATTAGCTTAAGAATGTAGTGATGCATTACTGATGCAATAATGTAACTTTAGCAATGTCTTATGGCATTACCAAAGATATAGCATTAGTTCGATCTTAGTGGGGCCCTTTTCAGCTTTAATCCATCTTCAATGATTCACTAGACGTAATGCATATGCCCTATATATGCATGCTATTACAGCCTCGTGGTTACTTGGTGAATATTTAACGGATGAATTCTCGGGTTTTTTTTCATTAGGGTGAATCTAACATTGAGAGATTTTCTCCGGTTTCGTTCTCTCTCATTTATTACAGCGTCGTTATAAAACTGTCGAGGGATCCTATAGTAAAGATAAAAACACAACAGTGCTGCCTTGCATACACTATAAATAGTAGAATGAAAAACGTAAAGGTGATTGGAATATGAATGAAAGAGAAAGTAATCAAAGAGAGTCTCTCAATGTTAGATTCGCCATAATGAAGGAAAAAAAAGCTAGAATTATTTTTCAACGCGTTATATTGTCACCGTCCTTTTCAGGACGATCAATTGACTTTATCAGTAAAAGAGTATTTGTTTAAGTAAAATTTTCATAATTTAACCTACGCCACTATTGAATAGTATAACTCAGAAAAAAAAAAAAAAAAAAAAAAATATGAAGCAAAATAAATAAGAGGGGACATGTTAAAGTTAAAAAAGCGCCAACATTAGACTAGGGCGAATCTACTTTTTTAAACAATGGCTTTCGTAGTAATTTTCGCTTGAACCAAAGGTCACAAATACAAATTAAACGCTCTTTAAGGAAGAGGAGCTTTATCTCTATCTGCTGATATATTCAATTTGAAGGAATTGTATTCTATTTCCGATAAATTAGCAAACGAAATGTTTGTTCACTACAGTAGTTACGCCCGAATCAAATGTTTACGCTGAATTGGTTCATTGGATCTTCTTACTTTTCTAATGCTTTGATGTTCTGTGGGCATAAAACAAGAGAGTGATAAGTTTCATTGTCCAGTGTCCAGTACTAAGTTCCCAAAAAATGTCTCGAAGTACGTTGCGGAGTCTTGCAAGCGGAAGTGCGAGGCTATTGAGAAACAACAAAAAAAACACAATAATTGCAAAAACTTGGATTTTAAGAGTTGATAGATTATACAACTTCAAATGTACCAAAATACTCAAGTTACCTAGTTCAATCATTATCAACCATATGTGTTATGGGATGTATTTATTATTTGAACAATACCATTATTACTATACACCAACGCAGTCCTACGAGAATCTCGCGGTTATATCATAGATTAACTCTAAGACCAGTAGGTCCCGAACAAATACGACTTTTTTCTTGGCTCAGTCAGTACTAGCACATCGGTCCCAAGCTTGGTCCTAAGCTTAATAATGCGCCCCTTATAATGAACTCACACTCTCAAATTTTCTGTCAAAATAACACAGCAAATCAAAACAAAGGCGCAAATATGCATAGCAAGGTGCTGGCTTCAAGGGGTTCTACAAGAGTGATCCAATTTCAAATCGCTAGTTGCATATTGATTGTTGGTTATATCCCTGATATAACCAACCTCTAATTTTTTAGCAAAAGCTAACTGAATATCTGTGGAAAGCAACGCGAGACAGTCGTTCGTTCCCTTGCCCCTACGGAAACCATATTGTGTATCTGAAAGCAGGTTGTTCGTCTCAACCCATTTGTCCGGACGGCAACAACTTTCGAATACAAGATAACATCGCGATGGGTCGATAAGAGTTGTGGTCGGACGCGGGCTTACCAGGTTTTTGAATGGCAATAACTCTCACCCGTCTCCAATAATCCGGTACAATGTTGAGTTCCAGAAACTGATTAAACAAGCAAGTTGAACTTGATCCTATTAGCCCCTGGAGCCGTATTGCTACACGAAAAGAATGCGAGAGAGAGTTCTACCATTGAAAAGGGTTGGCTGATCTCATCTATCGGATTTCCGGTTTCGCGAGGAATGATTCGTGCCGGCATAGCATCTGGGCAAACTTTTCGCGCGAACTTGAGGATCCATTGGTCCGAGTACTCTTCGCTCTCGTTGTTCGTAGTTGGCTTACGCAATCTTCGCGCCGTGTTCCAATGAGTACTCATCGACGTTTCGCGCGATAGCCCGTCCACGAATCTTCGCCAGTAACCGCGCTTGTTAGCATTGATGAGGCTCTTAAATTTGCGTTCGAGAGCCGTGTATACTTCGCAGTGTTCAGGTGTTCCACTTCTACGAAAATCTATAAACGCGTCGGACTTTTTACGGTAACCCTCGGTGCATTGCTGATCCCACCATGGAGAAGGAGGTTTCCTGTGAAATGACGTTCCTGGAACAGGTCGAGTTTGAGCTTGTATCGCGCTGTCTAAGATCAGATTGAAGAGGATCATACACGACGATGATAGATTCCGACGGATTGAACCCGGTGGCAAACGAAATTTTTATGGGCAAATGATCACTACCGTGGGGATCTTGAATCACATTCCATGTGCAATCCAACGATAATGAATTCGAACAAAGTGTGAGGTCTAATCTACTGCCAACTGAGGATGAACCAGCCAAACGTGTTACTCCTCCATTGTTAAGTACTGCCATGTTGAAGTTGTCACAATGGTCATACATCAAGGAAGACCGGTTGTCATCGTACAGTTCTCCCCAGCCTGTACCGTGAGAGTTAAAATCTCCCATGATCAACCGTGGAGCAGGAAGAACCGAACAAATATCTGAAAGTTGTTTTTGGTTTATTGAGGCTCTAGGAGAAATATACACAGAAGCAAGGCAAAGGCTTTTATTTTTAATGACATGCGGCAACTCCAATACCTGGAATTGTAGGAAAATTCACTCTATAGAAGGAGTAGCACTTTTTGATCCCGAAAAGTACTCCTCCTTCACTTGAATCATCACGATCAAGACGAATTATATTGAAATCATGAAAAGGAAGATCAATTTCGGAAGAGAGCCATGTTTCACAGGTATTGTGAGCTAAAAATTTGAATGATTCCAATTTAGGAATCAAACTTCGACAATTCAACTGTAGAACAGTGATCAAATCCCCGACCTCATTTGGAAAATTATCCATCGAAGGAAATGATAGCTGCAAGGAAGGGCCACTTTTATGTTAATTGCTTCAAAAAAGTCGTCACTGTGGGAAGCATTGCCAAAACAATGCTTTTGAGAGGGTCATAAATTTTGAGATACTTGAAGATACCTTCGGCATTGTCATCAAATGAGAACAGTCCTGATGGAGAAGGAACTTCTGTTCTTAAAATCGGGGCGCTTGGAGTTTGATGTTCCCGGAAGAGATGGAAACTCCTGAGTGTAGTTAGTACTACGAAAACCAGGTGGAATTGCATTTTCCTTTTTTCACCTTTTCTTGAAATGGGCAAGTTCGTTTTGGGCTCCGGCTCAGCAACTTTCCGTTGGCGAACGCGTCTTCGCTTTCGTGTGGCACCTTCCGGAAAACTGACTGATGTTCCCTCTCCAAGTCAAAGTCAGACTCGTCATCTGACAGAGGAGCAAAGGGATTTGTATTGGCATTGGGTGATGGTGAGGCTTTTTTCACCATTTCAGCGAAAGATTGCCTGGAACGCTGTCTTAGCGAGCGTTCAAAATTTTCCATGCGTTGTTTGTATGCCGGGTATGACAAGAGAGCATGAGGAGGAGAACCCTTGCAGGAAGTGCATTTTGGTGTGCTGCCTGCGCAGGCGCCATCCTCATGTTTTTCTCCGCAATTGGAGCAGCGTGCCTTATTGCCGCAGTGGAAGGTCGTATGTCCCATCTGCTGTCATTTTTGGCAGATCATGACCCGAAGTACAAACAACCGCACAGGTAGTCGAAGTTTTCCCCAACTCGACGTATTGAGGAAGGGCTGAGCCAGAGAAGCTCACCCAAAACGAGTCTGACGACGTAAACTTCTTTTCGCCCTTTTTGATCGATACTGTGCCTAGTTGAGCAATACCTAAATAAATTCAGCAGGATCTCAGGGGTCAAAGTCGCTTCGGTGACCACACCCTCTATCTCAATACCTCGAGCTGGGATGTAAACTCTATACTCGTGTGTAAAGAACTGAGGGACAACAATCTCATTAGCTTGCTTGAGGTTGGACACAACCACCCGAAGTTTATTCGGTCTGACTTTAATTATCTCGGTCACGGATGAGAATCGTTTCGTCAGATCATTACTGATCTGATAAACGTTCAGAGGTTTCGTTTTGGGCTGACAACAGACAACCCAAGGACCAGCTGAACCATCTGGATAAGCAGGTGATCGAGTAACTTTATGAGGTACCCCATCATTTTGCGCCATAGACGATTCATCTTCCTATAAATCATCTATTGCTCGTTTTTGGGAACTTATGACTCTCAACCACTAACGCAATTATCTACAATCAATCACAGATAAACAAACTAAACCTAAGCACACTCTCTCACACACTCTCACACACACTCTTACACACTCTCACACACAATTACAATGTATTCAGCATGACGATGTGTGGCAGCGTGTACCGGCTAAACGTTGAGCTGAACGATGATGATAATGATGACGATGGTGATGATGATGATGATACTGGTCGGTGGTGGTTAGCAGATGAACAAATGCACGCTTCAATCTGCATTGTGATCTAATGCCGTGCGGTTCTATTTCTATTTGCTGAATGAAGTGCTATTGCTACCCAACGCTACAACAAATTTTAGCACTTTTCAGTGCTAAATACTACCAACATTTGTTTGATTTCCTCTTATTCCTTGTCGATCCTAGTTAGGCCCTTCGGGTAACCCGGCTTGGATATCGCATTGGAAAATTCCTCTTCGGTCCATCGGGTTCTTATAGTTATCTGCTTGGACGACGATTTGGAGCAAATTATTCTGCCACTATGGCAAATAAACGTAAACGTAGAGGGCAATCTACTGATTCGCCTTCAAATCAAATCAATGTGAGTAATCAATGTGTTATGCTGAAAATGATTTCTTCTTAGTTCACTTCAAGTCAAGTGAACTCGATAACCTTAAGGCTTTAGAAAAAGCAAGTTTTTTGCTCCATGTCAAAGTGAAGTGGGAACATTTCAAGAAGACTGGAGCAAACTTCCAAAGCCTCACCCAGTGCCGTAAGTGCCAGGGATGGGGTCATGGAACAAAGCATTGTCATATGGTTGGTAAATGCATGATTTGTGGCGATTCCTCACACACATAGGACAACTGTCCTGTGAAGGAAGATCCTAAAAAATTTAAATGTTCGAATTGTGGTGAAAACCATAAATCAAATTTTTGGGAATGCAAGACTCGCAAAGCAATTTTGCAGTCGCGCACTAAACGACAGGTAGGAAACAATATACGTTCCCGACCAGCTACTACCCATTTTGCAGCTGTTAACATCGATCAGTCAAGAACAAATTCCTACCAAACCGTCGGTAGAAACAGTGGACAGGGTTTTCCATCCGCAACTTCAAACGCTCAACGAGGAGCAAATACTATTTCGATACCTGCAGGTACCAACAGGGTTCATTCTGCAAACCCTACATTCTAACCTAACCGTGTTGTTGACAATGTTCAACTTGCTAATGGACCTACCTATGCTTCCGTTGCAGCGGGTAGGAACCAAAACCAAAATTCCCACGGAATTTCTAGCCAAAATTCCCACAGGACTTCTGATGAATTTGATTTAGGTAGCATATCCGCTCCTAAATTAGAATTTTTACAGCAATCGTTAATCCATATGATAACCGATATGCTTAAAACAAATTCCATGTTTGATGCTATTCAAACTGGTATTAAATTTGCTAATAATATTTTCATGACATTGAAATTCAGTAATGGATTTTAAGTCATTAAATATTTTGAATTGGAATGCTCGATCCATCAGAGATAACGAGGACGAGCTATTTAATTTTTTAAGAGTTCATAACGTGCACATTGCTGTTATAACTGAGACTTATCTCAAACCTGCCCAAAAGATCTAAAGAGATCTAAATTATTTTGTCTACCGCAATGATCGCCTTGATGGAGCTGGTGGTGGTTGTCCATAGGCGAATCAAACATCACATTCTTTTTTCATTTGAAACCAAAGTTTTTGAAACTTTGGGGGGGTATCAGTTGAAACAAAATTTGGCCAATTTACTTTTATAGCTGCCTATTTGCCTTTCCAATGCACTGGCCAGCAAAAGAACTGGCTCAAGGGTGACCTTCAGAAACTTACCCGTCATAGGTCTAAATTCTTCGTTATTGGTGACTTCAATGCAAAACACCGCTCTTGGAATAATTCTCAAAGCAATGTCAATGGTAATATACTATTTGACCATTGTTTTGCAGGCTATTACACAATACAATACCTATACAGTCCAACTTGCTTTTCTTCAGTCAGAAATCCCTCAACTATTGATTTGGTCCTAACTGATTCATGTCAACTTTGTAGTCAATTGATTACCCATGCTGACTTTGGTTCTGATCACCTTCCAGTTACATTTGAAATATCTCAAGAAATCATTTCTAATTCCATCAGTTCTAATTTCAACTACCATAGAGCTGATTGGGATCAATATCGAACATTTATGGAATACAACTTTGATCCTAATGTTCCATTGCAAACATGAAATGAAATTAATAATGCTCTTGAATCTCTGGCTTTTTCAATTGTTAGAGCAAGAGCTGCTTCAGTGCCTAAATGCGAGGTTAAATTCGATTCAGTTATAATTGATGGCGATCTTCAACTCTTGATTCGTTTGAAAAATGTACGTAGGCGTCAATATCAACGAACACGTGATCCCGTTATGAAAGTCATATGGCGAGATTTACAAAAGCAAATTTAAAAACGCTTCTCTGCCCTGAGGAACCTTTCTGGAAACTCTCTAAAATCTTGAAAAAACCCTGTACCAGCCTATACCAGCACTTCAGGAAGGTGATAAAATTTTGCTCACAAATGCGGAAATAGCTCAAAAACTTGTTAAGCATTTTGAGAGCTCCCATAATTTCAGTTTGGTACTTACTAGTCCTATTGAGGAATCGGTTTCCAGGGAGTATCTGAATATCTGAACATTTTGAAGCCAGACAAAAATCCGGCTGAAGCTTCTAGCTACCGACCGATCAGTTTGCTTTCTTCAATAAGTAAGCTTTCTGAAAAAATAATTTTGAATAGAATGATGCTTCACATCAATTCAAACTCAATTTTAGCTGATGAACAGTTTGGATTTCGCCGTGGGCATTCAACTACGCATCAACTTTTGAGAGTAACAAATTTAATTCGTTCAAACAAAGCTGAAGGCTGCTTCACTGCAGTTGCTCTTTTACACATAGAAAAAGCTTTCGACAGTGTTTGGCATGAAGGTTTGATTGCGAAACTGCGTTTCGAAAGATATCTTTCGACGTCACGGCCCTTTTCCCTAGCGTACCGAGCAAGGACGCAATTAACCTTCTAGAAGATTGGCTTTTGAAACAGGGGGATGACACAACATGGAAGCAAAAGGTGCGGATGTACCTTAAGCTGACTCGACTTTGCATGGAAGAGAACTACTTCACTTTCAGCGGATCATTCTATAAACAATTAAAAGGAGCCCCTACGGGAAATCCTCTAACCCCATTCCTCTGTGAACTCTTTATGGCGAACTTGGAGACAATCCTAAAAGCGAAAGGATTACTCCCAACTCGTTGGTGGAGATACGTCGACGACATCTTCGCCGTAGTAAAAAAAGACGATCTCTCCCTAATTCTTCAAGAAATCAACAATCTCCACAAAGACATTAAATTCACCCATGAAATAGAAAAGGATGGAAAACTTGCATTCCTCGACCTTCTAGTAAAGAGAGAATTATTGTCGCCATCTCCTTTAGAGTTTGAAATCTTCAGAAAACCCACAAACACCCAAAGAGTCATCCCATACACTTCAAACCACTCTTTTCAGCACAAAATGGCCACTTTCCACCACATGATCCACCGGATGTTGACCCTTCCCCTCAATAAAACTGGAAAAGCCAAAGAATTAGCATATATCTTCGAAACTGCCAGACTCAATGGGTACGAAAAGAGGACAATTCAAGCGATCATCAATAAAAAGGAAAAACATCTTCATAGGAAATCATTATCAACCCTCTCAGACTCACCTGAACCCCTAAAACGTGTATCCGTCCCCTTCGATAAAGACATTACACAAAAGCTTAAACCACGACTTAGGGAATTTGGCTTAGACTTAGTTTTTTCTAGTAGGCACAACCAATTAGCATCGATGTTAGGCTCCACCAAAGATTCAGTAGACACATTAGGCAGAGCAGGGGTATACAGAATCAAGTGTAAACACTGCAGCAAAATATATGTAGGTCAAACAAAGAGAACCTTGGCAACAAGGTTCAAGGAGCATCTAGCGGAGGTAACTAAGGCTGTCAAACAGAACGAGAAAGGAATTTCACATAACTTCAAATCAACAGTCGCAGAACACATCTTCACGGAAAATCACGACATAACGACGAATGACATCACAATATTACGGACTACATCTACACCCTGGAAATTAGACGTCGCAGAAAGCTTAGAAATAAGGAGTGTATCGAAAAGTAGTTATAAACTTCCAAATAATAAAATAGGCATGAAAACATGGTTAAAATTAACATACTATTTCAGTTTATTATAGCTTAACATGTTTACAAAAGATCCAAACGGAAAAACTAGTCATCATGTTCATTTCTGTAGAATGCCCGTACCTTTGATTTGACACCTGCCATCAAATTCTACACAGTGACCTTTGTGCACTTCCTGGATGCCGCTGCCCAATTTTTCTTAAAATCGGTCATGTTTTGGGACACTGTACCATCCTTCTTAAATATACGCTTGACTATTGCCCAATAGCGTTCGATCGGTCGCAACTGGGGACAGTTTGGTGGGTTGATGTCTTTTTCTACGAACTTGATGTTATTCTCCGTCAGCCACTGTAGAGTGGATTTGGCGTAATGTGCCGATGCCAAATCTGGCCAGAAGAGAGGAGGGGACTGGTGCTTTCTATACAATGGTAGCAACCTGTTCTTCAAACATTCCTTTTGATAAATCTCAGCATTTATAGTTCCTTTTGTATAGAAAATTGAAGAACGCAAGCCACATGTGCAAATAGCTTGCCAAATGAGCACCTTCTGACCGAATTTCTCCATCGCAACAGTCGTATCTGCGGTTGGCACACGTTCCCCAACAGATTTAGTATAAAACTGCGGCCCCGGTAGCGTTCTTGAATCTTCTTTAACGTATGTTTCGTCATCCATCAAAATGCACTGGTCGACATTGTCCAAAATGCAGCTGTACAGCTTTCGAGCCCTGGTTTTGGCACGAGACTTTTGTTCCGGAGTTTGTTTGGGCACTTTCTGCTTTTTGTACGTCTTCAAGTCATTCCTGCGCTTGATTCGTTGAATCATTCCGATGCTGGTCCTGAACTTCTTGGCTAGATCGCGAGTAGAGGCAGATTTGTTCCGTTGAATATAATCCACAACTTTTTGGTCCAAATCGGGGTTGCTGGAGCCGGGTTTCCGGCCACTTCTTGGTAAATCCTTGAGGGAGCACTCCTTACCAAACTTTTCGATGATGCGTTTTACACTTGCCGGGTGAACATTTACTCTTTTCGCAATCTGGTTGTAAGTAACACCCTTTTCGGTGCACCAAGTGTGCAGAATTTTCTTTTTAGTCTCAAATTCAATTCGCGACATTTTGAATACAACTTTATCAACGGAAATGAATGAACCGAATAATCATTTTTGACATGTAAACAAAGCAAATGGCGCTTACACGCTAAAAATATATACAGTAGTTTATGCGTAATAACGCATCGAATGTTTATAACTACTTTTCGATACACTCCTTAAACAAACAACAGAACACAAATCTACTAAACAAAGACCAAGGCAACGGTTACACATGGCTCTTCAACTTACTACCCAAACGACATCAAACCCGACGAAGCGGAGCACCCGCTGCTACACAATAAGTATGTTAGGTATAGATGAGAAAGAAGCGAGTTAGATATTAAGTACACTTGTTTTTGACTCAGGATAGGTATAAACAAACTAATAATAAGATAGGTATAAACAACATAATGATAGGTAAACGTTTTGTATTTAGAAAATAGTATATATACGGCAGGTGGCGAAGGTTTTCTTTCAGTCGAGTTATTAGTACGAGACACTGAAGAAGTCTGCACATTGTAGAGGAAATACGCGTATCTGTCGAAGATAAGCAAATGTAGTTGGAATTAAATGGAGATTACTAATTTTTCTTCTAGTTTATAGTTACAAGTATTCCACTAAACAGCTCAAACCCTCTAGGATTCATGAAATTTTGGTCACATAAGTTCCATACATTGGTGATGGGGTTATCAAATTTTCAGTCAAAAATATTAATAATTTACAATCTTACAAAAGGTTGAACAACGCGTGCTTGGGAAGCAAAATTTTGCTCGACTTTTTTTTGCTACTGAGTGAGTGTATTCATCGAAAGATATGAATTCACTAATGAGGGGCCATGATACAGTCAATTGCTTGAAGTAGCTTTCAACTATAGGAATAAGCAGGTCAATAAGTCCTTGGAGCGGTGAAGCATCCGAAAGACCAAGAGCATTTAAAATGTTATCCACAATGTCCCTAAAATTAATCTTACCACGCTTGGACGGGGTATTCTTAGAATTGCGAGACGACATAGTTTTTCGCGTTATTGGCAACCTCTTACGGTTACTGTTATTAGGTAGCGGCGGGATGTTATCCCGACCCAAACGAAACAACAAAATTATTTCAAGTCTTGTTATTCAGTTACGCTGTTTTTATTATAGAGGTTGTTAGAATTTAGATCGCGGATGTAGTTAAAATAACAGCAATTGTAACAAAAAGTCCTCAAGGGGTAACCAAATTATAGCAAGCTATGATATAGATATAACATAAACAAATAAAACTTTGTAACAGTTTTGTTAATATGTAGCAAAGTTATATCAGCTAGTGTTAGAATTTATTTATTTCTTTACGCAGATTGTGCCTCGTAGAGTATTATATCTTAGTTTATTAAAAATATGTTGTGCAATTAACGAGATGAAAAAGTCTTTAACAAATTTATATCATAGTCAGTTAGTCTTAACAAGGTTTGTTATAATTTTGTTATTTTTATGTTATGCCCTTCTGGTCGGGATAGCTACAGCTAGGAACGGATGCATCAGCTTTTACCGGTTTATTAGTTTTTTTTAATTAACCCCCGCTAAATCCTCGCTGGCTAAGCGAATGAAGCAACACGTGTGATTAATGACGATGTTGATCGATTTTTGCTGTAGTGTGAACGTAGTCAATGAGGCTTACTTGTGCATAGGTCCATTCATGCGCGCATTCAATTGTTGTAAGTGTTTGTTGCACGGTGAGTCTTTAGCTGAGATATGTAAGTAAAAACTATTCGAGATTTATTATACTGACCTTAAAAATCTCATATTCAATTCTCAAAGTGCTCCCTAACAGAGACAAAATATAAGTCATCACGTACGGTTCCTAGCGAACATGAAGTAAACACAAATTTGCGTTCTTGAATCTCTTGTGCAAGGTGAATCAACTTGTTTTGTGTTGCTTTACTTTCATCATTCATTCGTTCCAGAAAGCCTTTCTAATACAAAATGCCTTTTCTCGATCTCGAACCACAATCTTTGAAGCGATTTCGGCCATAGATCGTTTGCTACAGCTCCGCCCTTTGGCTTCCTTTGCCTTCAGCCATGTTCGCTATGTTCGGGAATATTTGAAAAACAAAATCCATTGCAGAAAAAATCACTCACGAACGCAAAAATGGATGACTGATTACCAGAACATTCAGTCAAGCAACCAAAACCTCTTGACGCTTGAAGAGCCAAATGCTTTGCTGTAGTGTGAATGAGTTGTGTGGAACAAAGGGACAACGGAATGACTGCGCACAGCAAAATAAGTAGACACGAAACTCTGATACCGAAAATACCGGTATTTTTCCGTCTCTAATACAGGTATTTTCCGTGCTCAAACAATGACGTTATTGAAAAAGCTCTCAACCCACCAAATGGTCCAAATTTTCGTTCCATCGAAAAATATTGGCATATCAAAATCAATCTGAAGAAATTTGGCAAAACAATTAATAAACTATGTGATTTGTAGAAGTGGTTAAAAAATATGGCAGATAAAGCTGACAACTTTACTGTGCCAAAAATAATGGGTCATTCTGCATCGAACGCTGAGGTCCTTTGGTCGAGTTTGTTTTCGCACTCCGCACCACGTTTTTTCCATTCATCATCAAACCGCACGGTAATTGATTGGAAGCATAGTGGTTTATTTTCAACCACCGAAACCCAGCCGAGCGTTCCTTACAGGAAGCAGACATTCCCGGCCGAGTCCGACGGATGTTCAGTAAAGCTACCAGCTGGTACCCATCATCACCATCAGCATAATCGCAGCAGTAACGGTCATAGTCCCATTCACAGCAGGTCACCAACCGGTGCTTTGTTTATGAGCAACAGCAGACGGAGCCACATCGGAGACAATAGCCTACACAACAGCAGCGAAAGGACAAATCTAGGGGTTTTTTTCATTAGAGCGTATCTACAATTGAGAAATTCTCTCCGGGCTCGCTCTCTTTCATTCATAAACCAATCACCTTTACGTTTTTCATTCTACTATTTGTAGAGTATGCTAGCTAGCACTGTTGTGTTTCGATCTGTACTAAAGAATGCCTCGTAAATTTTATAATGGCGCTGTAATGACCCTAGAAATAGCACATTTGTTTTTGTTCCCTCTTATCAATAAGTAGATTGTGTATTTTCTCCCATACAGTGGAATCGTTTGCATAGGGTGGTTAAAAAAATCATTTGATTTACCTTTTTTTTATTATTCTATTTATTTTTGATCCAATTTATGTTTGCATGGATGATTCTACGGGGGGCGGCTTGCCTCCCAAAGATGTTTTCAGGGCACGCTGTCACCAGCCGTCTTCTACCTCTCTTTGGGTGGTCTACTTTCCGCAGAAACTAAAATCCCTAGACTTTTTGGGCATAAAAAGAAATTTGACCCGTTTATCCGGGGACCGAGTTTCATCAGGTCAACCGAAACAAACTGCGTGTTACTGTACCTACGTATTAACTTGCAAATTAAATTGCTAGTGACGTTGGTTATAATGCCGAGTACAACGTCTACATCCCATCTCGAGATGTGGAGATAGATGGTGTGGTCTCTGCAGCGAGCCTGACGTGCGAAGACGTTATGGAAGATATGGGACGACTTCCTGATCCTGTTTTGTCGACCGTTGAAATTCTGAATGTATGTAGAATGTAAAAAATTGCATGCATTAGCAATGGTAGATGGAAGAAAGACGTATTCGCCGTCGAACTCGCTCCAAGTTACCTTTGCGGTTCAATTCTCCAAAAATTGGTTGAAATTGATAATGTTTTCTTTGCAATGCGCCTTTACTTGTACCAAGGGTATTTAAAAGTACAAAGTGCAAACAGTTGGGACAACTAGCCCTGTTGGTTCTGGCAGCACGGACTGAGAGTATGTCTTCACATTCTCGAAACTGGTGCTAACGGTCGCGCTTTAGAACTACTTTTCTTGCCCTTCTGGCAACCTCGTTTTGCTCAGCTGCTTTCGCGCGAACGTACCCGACCTACCAATCAATCTTCGTCATCATCGTCAGTGGTTACCAGTTGTTCGATCTGCACGGAAGAAAATTAAATTATCTCAAAAGTTTATGAAGCGAACGTTTAATTCTATTTGTGAGAAACACCATTGTGTCGTTGGTTAAAGTTTTACTGTGAAGTTGCTTACGTGAGCCGTCTTATTTTCTGGTGCTGCCCAGAGCTGAACCCTTGGTGCTCCTGGTCCAAAGAAAATCACAACGTAGGGTAATCGCACCAACAAGCCCCGTTGTTGCAAATGCTGCCAAAGGTATCTAGAGGATGCTTGCCAGCGAGAAGCAACACAGTGTGCCTACTGTGTCAATCAGCCTCTTTGCAGAATTTGCAGAACTGCCCCGTGTACAAGAAGCGCACTGGTAACGTGAGACGTTCCGTACAAGAACGCTCCAAACAGACGTATGCAGAAATGGTTAAGTCGCAAAAAGGAGCGTCTGCATCGTCTGTATGAGCCTTTCATAATGAAAATCCTCTTTTGATTTTGTCATCCGATAATATTTGCGCCTTTGTTTTTATTTGCTATGTTATTTTGACAGTATATTTGTGAGTGTGTTCCTGTGAGTTCATTATTGGGGGCGCATTATTGAGCTTGGGACCGAGCTTGCATTTGTAAGGTTTCCACGCAGACTAATGGGAGCTGTCACTTTAACTTTCGGCAAAATATTCCGCACGATTATTCCGTATGTGAAGGTGACAGAATAATTGTTAAAGTTCCGCTGGGTAATATAGAACAAAAATCCGTAACCTCTCCGCTGGCGTAAAAAACCAATCGAAATTCATAAAATTTTCCTTATGGAACTTCATGAGCCCACTAAATTGTGATTTCATAAGATTTTTATGACTTCCATGTGTGTAACTGTCATTGCCTCAGTTGATGGCATAATTTTTTCAAGTCAATATTATCAATTTCATAAACCGCCTTATGAATTTCATGACTGATTTCATTTGTGTACAATAATCATAAGGTAGGTGTATTAAATGGTAGAAAGAGTGCCTCAAATTTTTTATTGTTTACTCTTGGCGGAAAGTCGGACGAAGGAAATTAACCCCTGGAAACTTTTACATATATTATAACCGTTCTACTTGGGCAAAACAGTGCATTGCTTTCAGTTCCGCTTTATATATGTATGGGGTCTATCGTGTAGAAACTTATTCGCGCATATTGACGTGCATTATTTTTAATGAAGATTAGTGCTAATCCGTATGTAAAATCTTGTCAGAACATTCAACATACATACTATAAGATGACTTGAATTGGCATTTTTTTCATAACCACAAAGTTTTCAGTAGAATTTGATAAAAAATAACAACATAACACTTATATTATATTAATCAGAAAAACCAATGCTTATGACGTCCATCCCGAATAAACAAGTATTTTAAAGGTATTATACCATTTATCGTTTCATAATTATTCAAGTTATCTTCCAACAATTATACACTGAAGATAAAGTGTATCATATCGATGATGTATGTTATGGTAAATCAAGATCTTACCATAACACTAATAGGTTGTTAAGTATCGTTACCATACAAAAAATAACTTTTTCTCGAACAAAATTTCCAGTGTATTATACAGTGAATAATTTGTGAATAATATTTGTTATGCAGTTTTACTTAAGGTGGTATCGTTCAATTATGGTTATATAATAAAATATTTTTTGATTTTTTTTGATTTGAGGTTTCATCAATCGACAATCAAAGGTATATTATTAAAGTCAACAAAACTGTTCACAAGTGGATTAAAATTCAGTTAGAAAGTAAAATCTACTTAATTAAATTGCAACATACCCTTCAAGTAGACTGATAAAACCACTCCCTTACAAATACATATTATAATGATCAGTATTATAACATGAGTCATACATTTTGTGATCATAAACTAAAAATTACGTATTGTTACAATAGCTTCCTGTTTTTTTTGTTTATCGTGACCATAATTTATATCTTTCCTTCGTTATATCATACAATTAATGAACAAGGTATATACTATACGGCACTGTTAATTTCTTGTTTATAAAATCATTATCATATATAGAATACGCTATATACGGTTGTTTAAAGTTTGAATGGTTTCTTAAATTACACCAGCATTATACACGGATGATTCGTATAATGGTGATTACAACATGAATGGAAAATGTATAATAATGATCATACAGCTAATGGTAATTTTCTATGCGGGATAGCATTAACAAATAAATCTAATAAGACTGTTCAATGAAACTTATGCGGTTGCCGTAAGCAAACCATTGGAAGTGTTTGTGACAAAAATCATGGCATTTCATAAGGTATAGTTATGAAATCCAATCCTTTTCCTTATGGCTAATTTTCACAAGGTTATTTAGTGAACTTTACAAACTTTTTTGCACTAGTGTCTACTTTTTAGGTCGATACTGGCCTTCAACAGCCTCAAGGCCAGTATCGACCTAAAAAGTAACGAGGTTCAAAATTTTGTTCAATATTACCAAGCGGAATTTTGACAATTGATCTGCATTGAACGAAATGTCACCTTCACTTACGGAATAAAAGAGCGTAACATTTTTCCGAAAGTAAAAGTGACAGCTCTCATTAGTTTACGAGGAAACCTTACAAATTCCAATTTTATTTTTTGTTCTTCTCAGGTCGAAACTGCTGCGGAAATTTCTTTCGATTTTTTACTTTTCCGTTCCAGTAAACGGAATTCAACATGGGTTTATGATAGAAAAATAAATTTCTTTTGAACACGATACCGACCTTCAGAGAGAAACACGGTAAGGTGTTGTATGCTGATCCTCTTAACAGCATGTTTTGGTCGAAAACCCCAGCATGGAATGAGCACATTACTACACCCAAAATGAAAAAGTAAGATTGTAATGCAATTATACATGCTTTGGTCTAATTTCTCGTAATGGATCGCAACTTGGAGGAAAAATGCAACACTGGCCGAGGGCAAAAAAGCCACACATCGCTTTGAAAAATTTGGGTTGAAGTAGTTTAGAAGGCTATTTTTTTTTCTCACTCCTTCTTCATTTTACTCAATTTTTAAGTACAATTGTATACTCTTCTTCTTGTATACGTATCTCTTTTTTTCTCACGGAAATTATACTAAATTTTTGTTAAAAAGTGGATCAACTAAATTTTTGAGTAGATGCACTTTTTACGAAAATGGAGTAACATTTCCTTGCGAAAAAGAGAGAGAGTAAACAATTGTACTCAAAAATTGAGTAAAATGAAACGGGGGTGTATTTTTATCGCTGTCAGTTTTTCGAATATTGGATAAAATGGTGACACCCGAAAAGCAACCTTGCGAATTTATTTTGTGCAATCTCCTGGAAAGACCTCAACTTTCTCATCGGGACATCGGAAAACAACTCGGAATCATGCACTTAACGGCGAGTCGTGTGATTGAACGTTACTAAAAAACTCTGACCATCGAAAGGAAGGAGAAATGTGGTCAGAATGGATGTTCTATAAGTGATCAGGATTACAAATTCCTTGAAAGCGTTTAAGCGGAATCTCAATGCGTCGGTCAGGGATGTGGCCAGAAAGCTGAATCTTCAGAGAGCAAAGGACCGGGAGGGGCTGCATACGTACGAAGTACAGAAGGCAAAGTATGGCAAAATACGATCGGAAAGTCACAGGCCCAGATACTGACGAAGCCTCATGGTCTCATCATGGATGATTAGACTTACGTCAAGGCGGACTTCCGGCAGCTTCCGGGGCTACTGTTCTTCATTGTCCAGCTCAAGTTTGATGTTCCGGAGGAAGTTAGGGAGCAGAAACTTTCAAAATTTGCCAAAAAATACATAATTTGACAAACGATGCTTATGTGTCAAACGGAGTGCACTGTTCGTGACTACCGGGACTGTAAACGGGGAGGTCTACCTCAAGGAGTGGCTAGAGAAGCGTCTGCTTCCTCTGTTGAAGCAACACGCGGGTCCTACTAGCTTCTGGCTGGATCTAGCTTCGTGTCACTATTCAAATGTTGTCATGGAGTGGTACGAAGCCAACGTGGTCACTTTCGTATCCATGGACATGACCTCCCCCCCCCCCAATGCACCGGGACTAAGGTTCATCGAAAAATACTAGGCTATTATAGAGCAGGCACTATGGAAGCATCCCAAGGAGGTCAAATCTGAGAACGGATGAAGAAATAAATAAACACGTGTGCTACGTTGTTATGCAAAGATGAAAACTGAAAATTCTTTATTTATGCTCTTGGTTACACGGTATAAATCAAATCACCCAATACCTTTTAGTTTTATACCCAATACACTGTGATCAGTTTATACGCAATTCCAACATCCCTCCTTAATCTTATCACTCTCGTACACCTAGTGCAGAACGATGTTTTTCGAACAATGAAAATGTGAGCCCATTGGTAAGGACATCAGCGGTCTTATCAGTGGTTGGCACGTAGCTAACCTCCACTTTGCCTTCTTGCACGCACTGCTTAATGAACGACAGTTTGACATCCGTATGTTTCAGCTTTTTCGAAGGCCCGTCAGACTCAGCGATGGCAATCGCGGACTGATTGTCCTCGAAGATCTTGACTGGCTGAGGGTCTAGCAACTTCAGTTCTCCAAATAGCTTGCAGGTCCATAGAACTTCGCATATGCAGTCAGCCAGGGCACAGCACTTGGCCTCGGTAGAGGAGAGTGCCACGGTTCTCTGCTTTTTGGAACTCGACACCATCGTTGATCCGTAAATCTGTAGCAGATACCTGGAAGTAGAATGACGATCGTTAATGTCGGCCGCCCAGCTAGCATCCGCGAATCCAACGATCTGATCTGTTTCACTTTTTGTATAGACCAAAACAAAGTTCAACGTACCGTTCAGGTACCTCAACATTCTTTTCGCGTGGTTCCGATGTAGCTCCGAAGGATTGCACTGGAACTGGCTGAAGAAGGATACTGCAGCACTCAAATCCGGACGGGAAGTCACTACCAAGTACGTTAGGCAGCCGATGGATTCTAGATATGGCTTATCCAGGTGTTGACTAACCAGTTGCTTCTCGAGATGCAGGTTGCACTCCATGGGCGTACGTGACGGTTTGCACGTTCCCATACCAAATCGTTCCAGGACTGCGTCAATGTAATACGGCTGACTCAGCTTCATGATACCTTTCTTGCGGTTCCGATCAATCTGCAGGCCCAAGAGGACTCGGACTTCTCCAAGATCCTGCATTTTAAACTCTTCCTGAAGCATCCGCTTGACCATCACAATACTACTCAGACTCTTCGAAATGATCAAAACATCATCAACGTAGAGCAGTAGATAAACGGGACCATCTTTTCCGTTCCACACATAGAGGCAGCTATCTTTTTCACATCGCTGGAAACCACACTTGACCATAAATTCATCAAAACGATCGTTCCAGGCTTTCGACGCTTGCTTCAGCCCGTAAATGGATTTGGATAGTTTACACACCTTTTCTCCTTCCTCAAAACCTTTGGGCTGACGCATGTAAATATCTTCCGTGATTGTACCATTCAGGAACGCAGCCGTCACGTCCATTTGATGGACGTACCAATCGTGTTGATTGGCGTATGCCAGCAGGGCACGGATAGTAGACATCCTCACGACTGGGGCATAGGTTTCAGAAAAATCAAACCCATACCTCTGTGTGAATCCTTTGGTGACTAATCTCGCCTTCCGCTTCTGCACAAACCCATCCGAGTAGAACTTCATTCGGAAAACCCACTTGCAGTCAATTGGCCTGCACCCTGCTGGCATATCTACTAACTTCCATGTTCCGTTATCAGCCAACGATCTCAGTTCGTCATCCACAGCTCGCTTCCAATCTGGCCAATCATCAAGCAATCTCTTCAAGCTCTTCTATAGTGTCCAAAATATTCTCAACATAGTTCTCCACATTCAGTGCAAACGCCATGCACGTATAATCGTCTAGCTTTGCGGGTGGCTTTCGAATGCGATCGCTTCGACGTAAATTACTAGTCTCTGAAGATTCTGCCTCCGGGTCTTCGCTTTCATCAGCTTCAGCATCACTTGACATTTCTTCTGTTGTTTTGATGTCACCGTCCTGGAAACACTGTTCGTCCGAAGATTCATCCAAACGTTGCTCAATTGTTCCGACCAACTGTCGATCATCGTTTGCGCTTGATGACGGAACGGGATTACCCAACGAACATCCTTCCTGACCCGGTACAGCTTGCTGATCACTACATACGCCCTTGTCGAGAGGGGGTAACGACACTTCTTTAATCACCACGTCACGAGCAATGAATATCTTCTTGCCGTCCCACAACCGATATCCGTTCGGCCCGTATCCAACGAAATAGCTAGTCTTGCTGCAATTTTCCAGCTAACTTCGTTTCTCTTTTAGAATAAGACTCATAGCCAAGCTTCCAAATATCCGCATCCGTGACACGTCCGGCTTGTGGCCATACCACAACTCGTATGGCGTTTTATTTGTCATTACCGCTGACGTCGGGCTCCGGTTGATAAGGTATGCTGCTACCAGAACCACCTCGTTCCATAGACACTTACTCAAACCAGAATCAACTATCATTGACCGCGCTTTGTCAAGTATAGTGCGGTTAAGGCGCTCACTTTCGCCGTTTTGTTGTGGGGTGTACGGTACGGTATATTCTACCCGGATACGTTTGACGTCACAAAACTCAGTAAACATTTTATCCACGCATTCGCCACCGTTATCGCAGCGCAAGCGACTTACACTACTGTCAAAATGGGCCTCTGCCATTGCAACATACGATTTAAATGACTCCAACACCTCATCTTTCGTGTGCAAGATGTACACCACATAAAAATGGGTATAATCGTCGATAAATGAGACAAAATACCGTTTTCCATTCCATGCAGCAGGCTTCATCGAACCACACACATCGCTGTGTATCAATTCGAGTTGGCGAGAACTCCACGGCAGCATCATACCCTGGAACGGTTTTCTGGTTTGCTTCCCCTTCAAGCACGGACCACACACTTCCATGTTTAGCACTGCACTTTTCTTTATGCAAACACCTCTCACCATGTCATTATCAATCAGTTTTGCAAGTCCAGTTTTGCCAATGTGGCCATTTCTTCTGTGCCACAGCTCTACATCATCCACCGATCGCACTGTTGCCAAGCTCTCCGAACCCACCACTTTCTTCACTTGCACATTCAACATATACAGTCTACCTGTACGGCGCCCGGTGCACTTCATTTTTCCGTCTGATTACGGCAGAGTTCCTTGAAAAAACTACTTCCATACCGAGTTCTCCTCATCGGCGGATAGAAAACAAGTTGAAGTTTAAACCGGGAACGTAAAGCACATTTTTCACTACACATTTTATTTGTCGCTTCCCGATGCTGGCAATCATGTCCACTGTGCCCCTTTGGTGACTTCGGAGAATCTGACCAGAAGCAATCTTTATCAACACTGCACTTTGTAGCTGCTGCACATCCCGCAAATACTCGCTGGAACAGATCATATGATCCGACGCACCGGAATCTAAGATCCAGTCGAAATCTTCCTCACTTGTAGCAAACTTTTCACCGTCAATACAGCTGCTGATGAACTTCCGATTCACTCATGTGTGCCTTCTCCTTCTTGTTCGGCTTTTTCGTTGGCTTCTCGTGCTTTGTAGAACCATGTTCGCGCTGCTGGGGACAATCCGCGCGCTTGTGTCCTAGCTTACCACAGGTAAAACATTTTACTTTGTTGACTTTGCCTGCAAACGCCGTCGACGTTCCGCTTCCTCCAGCATCTTCTCTGTAATCCCGCTTAACACTCTCGCTCAACAAACGAGCTTTCACAAAATCCAGCGTGCATTGCTCCGTAGACAGGGTTTCCAGCACTGTGACCAGCTGATCATAGATGTTCCTTCGTCATACTTCATTTCCATTCGGAAGCACCAGTTGGCGTAGTTGGATCCATCAAAAAGGTAAATTTTCTTGTCCTCTTCCATCGTAACTCGCGAATTTTTCGGTTTTGTTTTCTGCAAATAAAAAAACTTTTTCAATCGTATTCGAACGCGCACTATTTAGGGGCTAGTGCTGGGCCCATAACCTGAGAACGGATGAAGAAATAAATAAACAC
Source organism: Aedes japonicus (assembly GCA_034211315.2). Classification (NCBI taxonomy): domain Eukaryota; kingdom Metazoa; phylum Arthropoda; class Insecta; order Diptera; family Culicidae; genus Aedes; species Aedes japonicus. Next base: position 124,556 of record JASCZW010005343.1, read on the forward strand.
GTGTGCTACGTTGTTATGCAAAGAAGAAAACTGATTTTTTTTTATTTATGCTCTCGGTTACACGGTATGAATCAAATCACCCAATACCTTTTAGTTTTATACCCAATACACTGTGATCAGTTTATACGCAATTCCAACAAAATCTGAGGAAGACATGAAGAAAAAGTGATTTTCCGTACAGAAGAAGCTGCAGCAGATGTTGTACAGAACTTAATGAGAGGAGTTAAGCTATTACGTACTATTACGTTCACACTACAGCTTATATTAGATATAGATATAGATCTAGAGATATAGAGTATCTTGATATCAAATGACATGTTCATTATTTCCAGTGAAAACTAGAGGTATAGTTGCAGATATCAAGATACTCTATATCACGTAATATAAGCAGTAGTGTGAACGTACTATAAGATGTGAGCGTATGGTTATTGTATTGAAGTTGAATAAAATAAATATGCCAAAAACTTACAAGGGGGGGGGGGGGTATTTTTTCTGTCTGGGGGGGGGGGGTATTTTTTCTGTCTGAAAGTTTGAAAAAGATGGGTCAACTAGGTAATTTCCTTCAGCGTTTTTTTTCCCGTGATGCCATTTAATGTGGGCCATCCTTAATATATAGTTTCTCGAGCGTCCTACATTTCCTAGGTCTGTGTAGCTTGCTGCTCACCGTGCGTCTTGTTTCGGCTAGATTCGAGGCAAACACTATTTCCATTAGATTGCTGTCTGGCAGGTGAGCGCAAGAGTATTCTTGCAGTTGGTAGAAATCCATTAAGATCGGCTTCAAGCGTTATTAAAAATTACCTTAGTTTCAAAATTGAACACCACTATCATGTTTTTTGAGTGGCGTTGGCTTAAGCAGTACATATAGATCCATACCGACAAGAAGCGTCAATTTTGCATGTCTATGCTAAGTAATAGCTCTTAAATAGTTGGTATGATGTTATAGAGCATTAAGGCCAGTATCGACCTAAAAAGTAAAGAAGTTACGGAATTTTGTTCAATACTAGCACAGCCATTCAAGCTTGAATCTCAGCGTGTGTTAAATTCTACAACCGTCATTTAAAAAGGAATCGCCTAATGACAATAAGCAACTAGCAAAAAGCAAATCTATCAATTTTGTTGGCGCAATAACGCATCTAATTGCACGTCAGAACATCGTGTCAATATCGGGTGGCGTGTGTCGAATGACGGAGTGATATTTTGACAAGCTAGCAGATGCCGCAACTTTACCGCATCAGTGGGCACCTCGACTAAGTGAACTACACGCTCGTTTGTAATTACTCTAAACTGAGTAGAAAACGACTCAGTTTCGTTAAAAGTGGAACTACCCTAATTAGAGTAATTGAAGTTTACTCATTTTTGATTAACTAGATCATCTGTCAAAGTTAGAGTAAACATTACTCAGTCACGTATGTTTGCATTTTTACAAAACTGAGTAGAAAATGACTCAGTTTTGTTAAAATTGGAACTACCCTAATTAGAGTAGCTAATGAGTTACTCAAGTCTGATTTACTAGGTCACTTGTCAAAATTTGAGTAAACGTTAATCAGTATCTAATTTTATTTTTTATTTTATTTTAATGAAATTGTTGACTGTTTCCGACAACTGTCCAGTCGAAACAGAAGAGTCGAAATACTCTGAATTTGTAAATTTATGGATTGATTGTATTCCCCAACAAACATCAGTATCGAATAACCGCTTCTTCAAACAAATTTGGAGAAATTATTCAGCTTTCTAGAAGAAAAAGCTGAACAATTTCTCCAAATTCGTTTGAACATACAGTTATTCAGCATTGATGTTTGTTGAGTCATGGAATGAATTCAGCACTTTGACGTGGAAATGATTTTGATTACCACATACAGCCATCCCATCTTGTTAACTCTTGATCGACTGAACCACGTTTTTTCGCTTTTGACAGCTTCATTGTAATTACTCTATTTATATAATTATAGCGCTTTTACAATCAGAGTAGCATTTACTCAGTTTCCTTATATCAAGTTACTCAGTTTTTGACATTTAGCATGGTAATACGAAACTGAGTGAAAGTTACTCTATTTAGAGTAGATCTGAACGAGCGTGTACGTGGCGTTAGTTAAGAAGCGATTACTAACGCTAGCGATAGCTAGCGGTTTGAAAATTTACACAAAGATATCGATTTATTTTGTTCTTGCTAAAACGTCTGTCTGTGTCCTAACTATCTTTACTCACTTTTGAGTACATGCAAAAAAAAAGCTGCAGTAGAAACTACCATTTCGAGGGTTAAATTAAGCGCAATCACCAACAATTTTCAGCTGACTATAAATGCGTTTGATTTTACCATGCCTGCGATTAGATCAACCATGGTGCGGTTGATATCAATATGAGGTCTGTCAAATATACCACAAACGTTGAAGGTTTTACCATAAACGTAGTAAATTTGACTGAAATTTCATGGTAATTATAAAGATAGGCGTAGTCGGGTAAAATGGTAGTTTTTACTACAAGATTTCTTTCTGTGTAGCAATACTTCCGACGAATTTAAGTCAATCGTACACACAAAGAATAATGATTATTAAAATTAAAAAAAAACCATTACCAAAATTGAAAAGTTGCGCTGGTTCTTTTTCGTAGAGAGCGCTTTGCTTTCACAACAAAAACCTTCAAACCGTCAATTCAAATTTTTCTGCTCTGTAAATTTAAAAGTTGAAATATTTAAAACAAATTGTAGAACCACAGAGAACAGACATTGATGTTCATATACCTTTTCTTGAAAAACGTGTGTAAAAGTTAATATGGGCTGCCGGTATGAAAAACAAGAGCAGAGAAAAACAAACAAAATTTTTCAGGTTATGTGCTAGGTTTTTTATTGATAAACATTTACATGACAGTTATCACACAACTGCAGCGCCGCCTAGCAGGAGCATAACGACATACATTTGAAATAGCGGTTTAAAGCTTTACACAAGTAGCTGACCGAAGATGAACGTCTGTTCTCTGTGGTAGAACTGTCAAATCAAAATCGTGGCATCGTTGAAAATTAAAGCAAATTATTTTTAATGCTAAATGAACTTTGATCTAGACAATGTCGTACAATTAAAATAAAAGTTTGCTGTTTGGATTGAAATTAAAAATAATTTTAACTTAAAAAGTTATCTTTTTCAATGAATCGTAGAACTGTCAATGAAAACCGTGGCATCTTTGATAAGGAAAGCAAATTAGTTTTATTTCAAAATGTACTTTCAACTAGAAAGTGTCGTGCAATCAAAATAAATGTTTGCTGTTTGGATTGAAACAGAAAGTAGTTTTTCAAAAGGAAGGTTTTAATTTTCAAATGAAATTTTATAACTATCAAAAAAGAGGTCAGCGTCGGTCGATCACCAATGTTTTCCATCCCAAGAGATTCATGTCGGAACACTTTCAACGTATCACCCAAATGCACTTGAGAAACCTTTGGCATCTGCTGCCGCGCTTCGTCCCTTTTGGCAACGCTGCAATAAAAAAAAGTGGGATTATTATCAGTGACATGACCTATTTTTTTTTGCACACGGATAAAAATAATCATAACAAGTGTATTTGGAAAACTAATAATTTTTTGCCATAACGATTTACAAATAATATTTAATCGATTTGGTTATAAACTTTAAGAGGAGGTTCCAATAAAAACTATAACGAAATTCTGATGGTGTTGATGCTACAGATCTAGTAACGTTTATATGATGGTACATGACAATTATCAAAACGAGGGATGAAAATCATAAGCTTGATACATACGCTCTATAAAGGAGGAAATGTGGTATCCATCAAAAAGAGAGATACAAATCATAAGCATGACACATACTTTCTACATGGAAGGAAATATGGTATTCACTATAATGATGGGTGGACTCGATTTGCATAGTATGATAAATCGTGACGAGATGAAAAGGAATGTATTTTAGTATGGAGTAAACCGATAATGTTTACATTTGTCACTTCTGGATCGGAATTTAACAAACTATATATATATATATATATATATATATATATATATATATATATATATATATATATATATATATATATATATATATATATATATATATTTATATATATATATATATATATATATATATATATATATATATATATATATATATATATATATATATATATATATATATATATATATATATATATATATATATATATATATATATATATATATATATATATATATATATGGGTCATTCCATATCAAGTGACCGGAGAAATGCATCGACCCTCTTCGATTCGAACCAAAATTGGCTGATATACTTGTTCTAGGCTATTAATCAAAAATCCAAAGTTTTAGACCAATCGGTGAACCCCTCGGCCGGTGGGCTGCCCCCATTTTTTTGAGATTTTTGAAAAGTCAATATATTGTTTATTGAATCTCTCAATGAATAAAAAAGCTACCAACAATGTTAAATACTTTTCTCAAAGGAAATTAAATTTGCTACCAAATAAATATTTTTTATATTTTTTACAGTGTTGCCAACATAGTTATTTTTGTGGTTGAAATATTAAATTGCGTTTTTCTCAAAATGCCCCCACTTTTTTTCAATTTTTATGGCTCCAATGTGTTCAGCAGACTTTTTTACACAAGAAACACTTATCGATACAAAACAATTTGCTCCTTCATGGAGATATTGATTTTTAAACATTTCATGTTTTATATTCAATGCATTAAAATTCAAAAATAGTGTAAACATATCCAAAGTGTTTTCTGAAAATGGGTCTAATAACAATCACAATAGGTGATTGTGCTAGCAATTATTTATTGCCCGATTCCAATTCAAGAAAAATCTTCAGTGTTGCCATCTTACGTTTTATTTGTGATTATTTTTCAAAACAGATATTCATGCTAGGATTTATTTTTTTGTCAATCGAACCATCAGCTTCCATCTATCTATCTTTTTAAATCAATAAAAATGACATGGAACGGTATGTCACGATTTAACTCAAGAACAGGTTTACAGATTTCCTATTTTTTTTAATGTGTTCTTCTTTGGCTCAATCAAAAATGGTACCCGTTTCTGAGCTCGAAATACTCTTCATAAAAACAGTTGCATCGAGCATTAGCAAATCTGACTGCCAAATGCTTTTTTTTGCTTCTTGCACTGCCGTGATGCCACAAACTTCACATTCAAGTTGCAATTACAGCGTGCCCAATGATCATCATTTGGAGTTTGTATGGTAGTTCCTTGAAGACTAGCTCTCGTAGCCAATCGCTTTAGAGTGCCACCTAATCCATTGCTTGGACCTATACCGTATGCCGTTGCAAAAAAGTGCCATTCAGCTGGAACGCCAAAGTGTTCTCGATGGTACAGTAAATTCAAGATGTTAAACCTGTTTTTGTACTGTGAACCCGCACCGTCAGAGAACTAATAAATTTTTGTCAGCTTAGTCAGCTGAGATTTAAGGAATTCTATGAATATCTTCTGGAAAGCGTAAAAGGTTGCTGTGTTGTGATCCAAGGCATCCGAAATGATAACACAATTCAATGGAACAATATTTCCTTGCTGCGAGAAATAGGCATTAAATGGGAGAACGGTTGCTTGAGAATTGTTGTAGTGGATCCCTTGTACACTATCCCGAAAAGCAAATGAAAAGTTTGCGTTAGTGTTAGTGTTAATAAAAAACTCTTTGTAGATTTGATATTAATGTCAATCACTTTGTTTTTGAAAATCTTAATCAGACTTCTTTAGATCTACTGCTGGGAGTGAACATTATTTCAAGTTTGCAAATTTTTTAAAAGCATGATTGTCACTATCCTTAGTCACATCTATCTTTACAGTAGTTGGAAAGTGGAGGAGGAAATGTTCATGAAAAACAAATGAAAAGTTTTCCAAAAAGTCGGCCACAACCAGAACTTCTCCGTCGGTCAAGTTGTCCCGAGTGAACCAGCCAGTTCTTTACTCACGTCTGCCTCACGCAGGGTTACCATTAGATTTTGAAAAATATCTGGCATGTCACAAATAAAAAATCTGGAAAAATCTGGCAATACACGGAAATGTAAAAAATTGAACTAGCAACTAGCAAAGGGTCAAAGAGGTTTTACAAATGTTGATACGCCCTTTACAAATGTTGTCCCAAAATGAGTCAGTTTTTGACTCGTAAACTCGCATTCTTTAGTAACAGTCAAGCGTGGAATTACACTATTTGACCAATGCCAAATATTTGACGGACTACCCATTCGTACAAAATTACTACAAATCGTTTTCAGTGGACGAGGACTTCAGTCACGCAGATCACTTAACGCTTTAGTGGAGTAGGATTGAATGACGCTTTTTTTTAACCTGTTCTAATTTCAAAAAGTCTGGCATTATGCAAAGTTTCTCTTTTTGTCTTTTTGCCGATAAAAAGTCTGGCAGTGCCGGATAAAGCATAATGGCATCCCTGCCCTCACGGTAAAACGCTTTTCTTTCTGCACTATGTCTTATGAAACACGATGGTCTTTCTTGGGGTTAGAGGAACAGATAATTCATTTCTCTTTGATGCACTTTTTCTTGGTTCGTACTAACCTCGGAATTTCGGTGCTCTATTCTTCTAGTAGGCCGCCGAAATTAGTAGACCATGTAAAACTGGTATTTTTTTTTTAAATTTAAGCGGTGCTTTTTTGTTAGATCCGCCTAGATGAAATATAACAGATTATATAAGAGTGGTAGAATAAACAAATTTTTAAGACATGAAATGTTTAAAAATCAATATCTCCGTGACGAAGCAAATTTTTTTGTATCGATAAGTGTTTCTTATGTAAAAAGTCTGCTGAACACATTGGAGCCATAAAAATTGAAAAAAAGTGGGGGCATTTTGAGAAAAACGCAATTTAATATTTCAACCACAAAAATAACAATGTTGGCAAAACTGTAAAAAATATAAAAAATATTTATTTGGTAGCAATTTAATTTCCTTTAAGAAAAGTATTTAACATTGTTTGTAGCTCTTTTAATCATTGAGATATTCAATAAACAATATATTAACTTTTCAAAAATCTCAAAAAAATGGGGGCAGCCCACCGGCCGAGGGGTTCACCGATTGGTCTAAAACTTTGGATTTTTGATTAATATCCTAGAACAAGTATATCAGCCAATTTTGGTTCGAATCGAAGAGGGTCGATGCATTTCTCCGGTCACTTGATACGGAATGACCCATATATATGTACCGTATTCAGCACGCATATTCTTACGCATTTGTTTACATAATGTTGTTCATATTCAACTTTTTACGCTTTTTAAAAAATAAACTAGTTGCTTGCAAATGTGCGTGCTTCTCACTGCCACTACGGTTGATAAATATTATTTTATTAGTCTGAGCCAAAAGTGCGAAAATTAACTTTTCCGATTTTTTCCATTCTAAAATACATTTGCTTACTTCTCGGCACGATTTATCACTCTTTGCTACTCGGGCCTATGCATATAGTTCATTGATTCATAGTTCAATATTATGTTTCATATTAGAATGAATATGAAAATGGAACACATCCCCTTGAAAATGATTAGCCGCAAACCCGTTCGTGACAACATTGTAAACTCTTTTCTTACAAAGCAAAACCAATAATGTACACTAGGCTGATGCAAATTTCGAAATGTTTGCTCCCCTAAGCTTAATCGACGCCAATTTGGGTCCTGGTAGTCCCCAAAAAATTTGAACACATTTGGTGTTTATTTGGCTTTGCACACGCTATTCAAAGTTTGTATGGGAATTAGTATGAAGAATCTCAAACTTACATTTCCAGATCCCAAACATCTTGATATTATGTCCTTAAACCAAATCTAATATAAATTCATATAGTGTAAGTTGTCAACTATGAAAACGCCGAAGATACCTGACATGTAAATTTTATACAAAAATAGTTATTCAATAAAACATAACATACGAACTTTAGGTATGATGTTTTATTCTTTTTTTTTGTTTTCTTATTATTTTATATTTTTTATATATTTTATATTAACTTATTTCATATATATTATTTTATATATATTATATTATATATTTTATATATTTTCTATTGCTATATTTTATTTATATTATATATATTTAATTCTTAATATTTTATTTGTTGAATAACTATTTTTGTATAAAATTTACATGTCAGGTATCTTCAGCATTTTGATAGTTGGCAACTTACACTATATGAATCTTAATAAGATTTGGTTTAAGGACATAATATGAATATGTTAGGGATCTGGAAATGTAAGTTTGAGATTCTTCATACTAATTCCCATACAAACTTTTAATAGCGTGTGCTAAGCCAAATTGAAACCAAATGTGGTCAAATTTTTTGGGGACTATCAGGACCCAAATTGGTGTCGATTAGGCTTAGGGGAGCAAACATTTCTAAATTTGCATCAGCCTAATGTACACAATTGTATCTGAAATAAAGAAAAACGATTATTTATCTTTACATATACCTGATGAAACCTGTAGCAGTTCGTCATTAAAATTTAATTCATGCAGCACAACTGACGAAAAACATTCAAGCGCCATTTTGACTTTTTCAATCCAAAACACAATCAATAGTATGTGGCAAATCTAATATCTTTCAGTCATAAGGTGAGACACATACTTTTCATTGGGTTTGGAAATGGAAAGTATGTAGCAAAATAATAAGTTTCAAGTGAAACACAACTAAAAATTATTTTATCTTATATGAAATATATGTGACGGTCAGACATAAAAGTTATAACTTTGAAATAATATTTTCATTATTTGATTTTTTATCAGTGCATGAACCGATAAGCGTGCAAGACATCAAAAGTATTCTGATCGATAATGTAGAGATTTTGAACTTCTACCTCTGGTCCGAACTCTGTATTACTGGCTCCCGACTTCAGCAATCACATGTTAGTTGAAGATTTCACATTTCTGTAAGTCGCAGACGAAATAGGCCTATCTGTCAAAAGATAATCTTTCTGTAGTGGAATTTTACGGAATTCACTCGCGTTTACTAGTGATAGTTGAAAAAAGTATTTCAGTATTTTATTGTATGCACGCAATTCTGTAGCTAATCATTTTTGAGTGAAAAATCGCTCACACAGAGAGAAATTTGATAGTCAAATTTACCATTATTGGGGGTTAAGATGACTATTGCAGTATAGTGATCTAGAACCGACTATGGTCATGGGTAAAACGACCATTAAAAATAGTTGATCCAACATTTGCCTTAATGTCAGAATAGTCCTTGTTACCATGATCATAGTCAAGAATACCATGAACGTGGTGAATTCGACCATTTTCATGGTTATTGTAACCATCATGTGCGATAGTCATCCTGACCATGATTTAATTGTCGGTACAACGATAGAATTTTTCTCAGAGCAGTTTGGCCAAAAGGGAACTTACCCAAAAATGAGTAAACATACCTTTACGCAGATTTGATTTAACGAACGGGACGAGCCTGAGGAATGTTTTCTCAGATTTATGTCATTTGTCAAATCGGTAATTTCGGACTCATTTTGAATAAAGGAATATGGTAGTGTGTTTTATTATTACTTTAAGCAGATGAATTTAAAATAAAGTGATTTAAACAGTTCTGGTTTTTTTTTTTTTTTAAGTGAACAAGGGGAAAGTGAACAAGGGGAAAATAGGATTTACTCAAATTGGTTCAGTTTAAATAGCGTTTTTCAAATTATGCAAACATGATTCACACACTTTCGGGAACTGTTGGATGTTGTATTATACATCAAAATAGAAAAAAAGCACCTTGCTGGGGACACCACCATTCTAAAAAAAAAGTCTAACGTAGCAACAAATGAGTCGTGTCTATGTGACGTTTATTTTCGTTGTTCGTTGTTGTTTATTTGTTCGTCCTCAATAACAAACTCCTGGCTCCCTAATATGCAGTACTAAATGCCGGAAATATTAAACATATTTACTCACGTGAAATATTAAAAAAAGGACATGAATAAAACTTACCAACAAGCTGCTGAAAGGTTACTCACCAAATTTCCCAAATTATGTTCGGTACTTTTTTTTGCTGAACTCGGTCTGTAAAACCGAAATTTCACCGAACGTAAAAAATTACATTTTACTAAATTCCAGAAATCAAAAATACTGGATTTCTGTAATTTATAGAAAACTGCCGTTAAACTGTAGAAAAACTACCGATCGAAACTGTAAATTGCTTCAGTACCACAACACTGTAAACATAATTACGAATGAACTGTAAATTTATTCTTTTGCAAAATAAACTGTAAAAAAAAAGTACCGAACAGATTGTAAATTTATTCTTTGCTGTCAAACGCGGCCTTTTCCCGCTATTTAAAGTTGAATGTTGGTCAGCTCGGCTTAGTTTCACGGTGCAGCCAAAAGTTAGTGCCCAAACTGGAGGAATGGACAGCAACTTTCCGGGACCGTAGCCATATTCGGCAGGCAGGGAATTGATGGCTTATCCCAAGGAACATCCGATTGCAGCAGCGTTTGGCGGGGAATTCGAAAGATATTTTACACATCGTTGAAAAATGTGTGTTGATACTTTGCCTTTCTACTCATTTTTCCAAATGCTGCTTATTTCAGTGAACATTTCGGAATGCTTCAGGACAAAATTGTCACCGGGTATCATGAACTCTTCCATTAAAATCATAATGGTAACCAAGTTTTGTTTAGCTGATTATCCTATTTTTCTTATTAACATACAAATAAATGATCTAACTAAACAACAATGCACAGGAAATGAAATCAAGAAAGAAAATCAATAAAACCCTGTTTACAAACGAACTTGTAAATTTTACTGAGCAACTGTAAAATGTTTACAGAATTTTCGGTAAAAATGTGACAGCTCGCGTTACCAATAGTTCAGCAAAATTTACAGAATATTTCGGTAAATTTTGACAGCTTAGTAGCGAAGTTAAATTTACTGAACGTATTGTAAAACTTAAAAACTACCGAATCGATTACCGAATCGTCAGCCATTTTATCTCACGTGCGCGCGAAGAATGTCTGTTTGCAAAAATTCTCCGTACTGTGTTTATTGTCCGGTGAAAATGGTAATCATTACTGAGAGACTACAAAAGGGGATGTAGGTTTAGTAATAGATGAGGGTTGTTTGCATCAATAAATAATATAACTGTCAAAACTGATTTTATTATTATGAAATTCGAAGCTAGTTCAATCGAAATTCCAGCTCTGTCATAAAGAACCGAATTCTGTAACTGCTACAAAAAGGTCGGTTTGTTTGACAGCTTTTGGTAATATGTATATAATATTATAATATTTAAGTAAATCGATGCTCGGTTATTGCTGATTGGATTTATTTTTGTCAACAGAGTTTTTCGATTAATTTGACAGATTACTAGAAACTAAAACTTCAACAAGACTTCAGTTGTTCCAATTCGAACCGAGCAGGCTACCGGGCGTTCAGCAGATGAATTTTTTTTTTTTTTTCTTTATTAAAGAGACTTTTAGCCTCCTGGGCTAGTTCGTATCTTAACCAGCAGATGAAAACTCGGTTGAAATTCAACCGAGTTCGGTTTTATTTTCTAAGGGTGTACATTTTGTTTTTATAAATTCATTTCAAGTCACTGAGCAAAAATAATCTGTTTGCAGTTGTGAGCCATTTTGAACTTTATGAATATTTCTATCATACCCATTTACCCAAATCAGGGTTGATTCCCCTCATCCGAGAAAAAAAACTTATCTCATTTTTTGACATTTCCATACTGCTCGCAAAAATGAGTGAAATTAACTCAGTCACTGGGTAGTCCCAAAATAGCGTGTAAGCCTAATCATAATGTGGACGGAAACGGAACAGAAACGGTATGTTTGACAGTTGTCGCAAATGACGTCGATAGGTCCAATTGGAATCAACTTGGATCTAATCAGGGGCCGTATTTTGGATCTCGAAACGAAAAACTTTTCTCACAAGCGTTCGTACAAAAAGTCGATCGTTTCGAGATACAAAATACGGCCCAGTTTTCCATCCAACAAGCAGGTTTAGTTAGATTGGGCTCTTACGCTGTCGTTGCCGTTATGCTTCAGTTATCACTGGGTTCGAACCTTGTGTGGTTTTTAAATCGAAACATCGAAAAATTTTGCTTCAGAGCGGCAAATAATCATGGTGGAGAAAATGACACAATTTTAAAAGGATGTTGGTGAAATTCTTAACTCCTGTTCATAACCAACTACATTACATTGCTTGTCTAATAGTAGTGTTCCCATGTGCGAGTTTAAATTTTTGCTAACGTGAATTGAAGAGCTGTTTACCGATGAATTTGGTCGAAGATTTATATATATATATATATATATATATATATATATATATATATATATATATATATATATTTATATATATATTTATATATATATATATATATAATATATATATATATATATATATATACATATATATATATATATATATATATATATATATATATATATATATATATATATATATATAGTATATATATATATATATATATATATATATATATATATATATATATATATATATATATATATATATATATATATATATATATATATATATATATATATATATATATATATATATATATATATATATATATATATATATATATATATAGAAGGAAATGAGGGAAAATGAAGCCGCCAGCCGTACGATATTTAGTTAGACAATCTCATATAATTGAACAGCCTCAAAGCGTTTGAAGGTTTACGTCACCGATGTAAATATCGTAAGATTGTCCAATATGGGTTCGATATCAAACGATTATCTTGCAGATTGGGCGCGATAAATTTTACAGAGTACGTTATCTCTGCTACCGAATTCATACTTTTTGACGTCGGTCGGATTGTTATTGTGTCAATAAAAAAAAATTATTCCCTCTGCGTTTTCCATGTTTCATAAAACAAAAAAATATGCTTCTGATATAAACCTATTACTTTTATTCTCCCTGTCAACGGATTTGAGAGCTTATAACAAAACATTGACAGCTTTACAATCCTTACACGCAAAAAACGCAGTAGCAACTACCATTTCGAGGGTTAAATTTAGCGCAAACACCAACAATTTCCACCTGACTATGAATGCGTTTGATTTTACTATGCCTGCGATTAGATCAACCAATGTGCGGTTGATATCAATATGAGGTCTGTCAAATATACAACAAATGTTGAAGGTTTTACCATAAACGTAGTAAATTTGACTGAAATTTCATGGTAGTTTTAAAGCTAGGCATAGTCGGGTAAAACGGTAGTCTTTACTACCAGATTTTTTTCTGTGTAAGATTTATTTTTATTTTTCAATCCATACGTTTTGAGAAACCACAAATCTAGTATCATTGTGACAATGCCCTATATATGATAATTTACTCTTGCTGCCAAAGTATTTATTTTTTTAAATTTAACGTCAAACATTGTCTTATTTGCGTTAAAAAATACGTGTGTTATAGGTTTATTGATTTGAAAGTAATGTGTAGAAAGGAAAATTAATTGGAGAATTAAATTCAGTAAAGAGGGCCTTTGTGCAATTGTTCAATTTATAGGTTAAAACCGGCACCGAAAACCCTAACAGAAAACATAAAAAATAAACCAGCAACACTGATGAATTGCTCCTTTGAAGCTGTCCATGTTGTTATGAAATCAGACGGCATCGCTGTGTGTAGCGTTGCTGCGCATGCTACCCATTTCTTTTTGCCACACCTACTGCTTATCCGAGGGACTGTTACAGTAAGGAAGGCGAATGTCATATAAAGTTCGTTGCTGTCACTATAGCAAAGAAAACTCATCATTTAAGACTTGCAAAATTTGTTGCTGAAAGTGTGTTGAACTATGTTCGTCGTTTGTTAGCTCTACGAATGCTGATTCAATTAAATTCAAGGTATAATTTATCTGAACCTACAGAGAGTATTGTGGTTTTAATAATCGTACTTGATATTTTTCAGAGACGTGTGATTCATTCATAGACACAAATTTGGTGTCAATCAAGTATTAAAAATGGAGAACACATCGTATGGAATAAATGTGGCCAATCGGTACGATCTTTTTTCAATCGATGATGAAGGCGATGATCCCTTTGAAACTGTTACTCGAAAAGTTCAAAAAAACCAGAAGAAAAACCAGACAAACCCTTCCATGAATGCTGATAATGCTGCTTCAAAGCCAACTACAAAGAAGGTAAAAAATGCAGAGAAGGAAAACAAGACTACCCAAAACAAGGTTATCAATAATGAAAACCGACATCCAGAAAAACTTGAAGAATTGAAGAGTTCTACTGTGATTCATAACGCTAATTTACATAATCAACGTGGTGAAAAGCATGGCATTAAAGAAACTCAAAAAGATAACATTCGCACACCACGTGAAGACGGCAACAAAAATGGCTACCCAGGAAAAAACACCGAAAGACGACAAATTAATAAAAGTAACGTTTCCGGTACTGAAAATCGTGAAGAAAAAAATAATCGTAAGAACCGTGAAGTTAACAATGATGAAAATGGCCCCCGGAAATCACAACCAGGAAACAAACGTTTTGATGTGCGTGGTAAACGAGAATTTGATCGTCAATCTGGGTCTAACAAAACTGGCGTAAAAGCTGTCGAAAAACGTGACGGAACAGGATCACACAATTGGGGTAGTGCGAAACTAGATGCAAAGGAGTATAACAATTTCCAGGAAGACTATATGCCACATGATACTGAGGAAGAAAAAGGGCCAGCTTCTGAGCAAACTAAAGAAGAACAAACGGAGCAAACAGAAATCAAACCTGTTGAAGAGGAACTAAAAGAAATGACATTAGATGAATGGAAAGCTCAAATTGCTGCTGCAAGGTCAAAACCTCAATACAATTTGAGAAAAGCAGGAGAGGGTGAAAATGCAGCTCAATGGGATAAGATGATAGCACTAGATAAGAAGACTACCGAAGTAAGAGCAGAAGAAGAAAATGAGATTCAGAAAATTGGCAAGCAAAAACAAGTCCTTGAAATTGAATTTCATTTTAACGATGGAAGACGTGGAGGAATAATGGGACGGCCAAGAGGCAGAGGTGGAAAAGGCGCACCAAGAAATCTAGGAAGACGCGAAGGAGAAAAAAGAGATACGAATGAAACACGTGAAATTGAACCAGAGAAAAGAGACCGGCGCACTCGCCCGTTACAACCACCAACTGATGGTAACTTCAAACCTAAACAAAGTTCACGTTTCAACAAAAGCTCTGCTCCTAAAGTTGATGATGAGCATGACTTTCCTTCGTTAGGTTAATAGATAACCTCATCATTACAGCATTTCATTGATGAGGTTTTGAACGATTCATTTCGTAAACATTTTCTTATGTTCTAACCAGTCGTTTTGTTTGCTGAAAAATTCAAAAAATAAATGAAAATGGTGAGAATAATTCATATTTCGATCTATAATGCTGTAAAATGTAACGAAAGAAACCTTAAAAAAATAAAATTCTAAGTACATAATAATGCGTTTATTATAATAATGGAAACCTCCCTGTAATGAAAAAAATAATGATTGCTTTTATAATTTTATAATTTTGAATGTAAATAAGTCCCTTGCGAGTAAATGAGTTACTTCTTAGTTAAACATATTTGTGTTTTGGTGACAACACAGTTTTCATGAAGCATGTAAAATGTTGAGTTTGAATGCATTCAATAAGTATTTTTGAAAATATAATTATGAAGTAGGTATAATTTAAAAAATATTTTTTATAATTTTCAAACAGCAAGTGAACGATTCAGATTTTTGTCTCAAAGCTCTTGGTACTATTTGTATCCCGGTTGGTTCAAAGCTCATGAGCTAGATAACCAATAGAAGCATTTTGTTGCCAGAAGTCGTAAAATGATTCTGGAGACTCTAATTTCCCAAACCCGTTAAATGGGGTCAATTTAAATTAATCCTTGTTTTCTCAATCAAAAATTACCATCACACTTTGTAAGTAGCCCTAACAGCATCCTTATTGTTGGTTTAAATCGGTGCGAATCAGCTCTCAAGCGTTACTTTAAAGTTACCTTCTCTTTTCAATGAAAAAGGTCCATCACCATTTTGTGAGTAGCTCTTACAGGATCCTCACAGTTGGTTTGAATCGCTCCAGATTAGCACTCGAGCGTTTCTCCAAATTTTCCTTGTTTTCCCAAAGGATAATCACCATCACAACTTCGTGTGTGGCTTCATTTACATGCTTGCTGTTGGTTCAAATTGGTTCTTATATTTAAAAAAAATCAGTGGGGTTGTATATTACACGCAACCGGTTGACGTAGACTACGTTAAACCGTTTCATTCGTTTCTTTAGATTTGTAGCGGAACATTGCAACGTAGGTACTGTTCTAATGGGACGTTGGCATAAGTAAATGAGTAAGTATGTAAAACATTCTATGAATCACTTTTAGAAATTATTTGGCAGAAATGATTTTCAAATTTTAAGTTTACCCCTACCCTTACCCTCTGATTAAAATAGTGTGGGTGTGGTATCGTTAGATCAGCTGTTTGTTCTTTTGTACACACTTTTGAAAGCTTTAAATGATGATACAGCCTGTAGTTGGAGGCTCTACTCCAGCGTACAAACTAGTAGTTTTCGTAAATCCCACTGATTTGTGGGTGAAATATATCACTTAATAATTATTGGAATTCTGTCGGAATTTGGGGACCGTGGTGCAAAGCACAGTTGCTTATACTCGGAAAAATACCGTTCTGTCTGTATAGACATTTTGACATTATGGACACTCACCATTGCGTCATATCTATATCATCTACATGTACATCGCCATCATCTTCAAATATATCAATATCATCTACATATTTTTCTATATCATCAACATATATTTCTATATTATATATTTATATATATATTTATATATATATATATATATAATATATATATATATATATATATATATATATATATATATATATATATATATA
Source organism: Aedes japonicus (assembly GCA_034211315.2). Taxonomy (NCBI): domain Eukaryota; kingdom Metazoa; phylum Arthropoda; class Insecta; order Diptera; family Culicidae; genus Aedes; species Aedes japonicus. The sequence continues at coordinate 141,398 of JASCZW010005343.1, forward strand.
TATATATATATATATATATATATATATATATATATATATATATATATATATATATATATATATAATATATATATATATATATATATATATATATATATATATATATATATATATATATATCTTTATATATATATATATAAATACAGCGATTCCACGGGGAAAGAATAGAGGTGAAAAAAAGTTGTCCGATTTAGCTAAAAATCGCTTTGTATTTTCTTCATCGAAAATAATAAGACCCGTTTTTTATATTACCAGAAAAATCGACATTTTTCGAAATTTTTTATTTTAGAAAAATCATAACTTCTGAACTGCTGGATTGATTTGCAATGTTTTTTTATAAATAGAAAGATTATTATATCTTGTTTTTATAAAAAATATTGATTAAAATAAATTATGTACTCAAATTTGCTAAATGGTCAATATATTTATTTTTTATGATTTTAGAAATGTTGGACCACAACGGCTATTTATTTTTATATTTTTTTATAAAAATTCAAACATTTTTACATAACATATCAGAAAATCTCAAATGTTCATCGAGCCGTTTTTGAGTTAAATTTTTTGAAAATTTCAAGTTTTTTGCCTATACACACATGGAATGAGCATCATTTTCCATCACTTCAAAATAACTGCGGGAATCATTTCATTGAAGTTATCAAACTTATGCCTAATAAATTCATGATACCCCTGTTTACAAATCTAGTTTTATTTGTAAAGTAATGTACTCATCATAAGTAGGGGAGGCTGGTTCAATTCTGATTCCATTAAATGTAAGAACTATAAATCAGCCTCAAATTGTTTAAAAGCAGAGACCAACATTGCTAGGGTTTACTCAGCCATGGTTTACGCTATAACTGGAGCCACAATGGTCCGTTAGCGTCCAAATTCAGCATGAGTGCTCATAAGGATGGCAGAGGCACTCATGCCGAATTTGAGTTGTAGCGTAATCCACGACTGAGTAAACTTAACTCATATTTTGAATTAATCCACATTGAGTGAACCGAACTGAAACCTTACAAAAGAAACGTTTAATACAATGAAGCACGACTGCTCAAATTGCCATGTTTAGATTAATAGTTACAGGAAACCTACTCCTAAACTATATGGTTATGCAGTGGAAAGGAGAACAAAGTTGGATAAAAGCTATTCCTACTTTTGTAATACCTGCAATTGCAGACTTTATCGCTTTATCAAAAAAGAAACCGAGCCAGCAACTCCAAATGCAGTTAATCTAGAATGTGAAAATCAAGAACTCACCGTTTCTGAACCGTGTTTAATTTTCAAAGAGCAATATCCTACTTTTAAAATTGGATTTTTAATGTTTTCCAGCAGCCACCCAAAAAATTGTATTCTGGCTGGTTCAAGTGGAACGCATACTGTCTGTGTATGCGTTCTCTGAAAATTACTCTTTTGTCATTCTGGACGCTATACAAGGTTTTCATTGGGCAAACGCTCAATGCACAATCCATCCTTTTGCCATATATTAGAAGGATGAAGCACAAAATTTAAAGTTTACAAGCTTCATAGCAATCGCAGAATTTACTAAACATAACCATGTTGCCGTTCGGCTGTTTATAACAAATTGGGTGAATTTCATTAAAAAAAGCTACCTTACCTGAAAAATATCCATTTTTTTCTAATGAAGGCAGTCAATACAGAAATAAGATGACTGCTTTCAATTTGTGCGACATGTACAAGGACTTCGGTCTGAATGCAGAGTGGAACTTTTTTGTCACTTGCCATGGAAAAGGGCCTTGTGACGCTTTAAGAGGCGTTCTAAAGAGAAACGCTTCAAAAGCAAGTTACAAGGCCATCATATTACAACTGCATGCGACCTTTACTCTTGGGCTGTTTCTAAAGTAGATTCCAAAATATATTACTTGTTTTTCTCGGAAAAAGATTACAATGCAATGGAAAAGAAAATAAAGAACCGTTATACTCCTGTAAAACAAACCTCTGGGGCACAATCGTTTCATTACTTTAAGCCACAAAATGAAAATTACATTATCGTGAAACGGCTTTCGTTTCAAAATAATTAAATAATCAAATTAAATGCTGAGTTTTAATTGAAGGTAATCAGAGATAACCCTTGCTTGTAGTCTAAAGCTTTGAGATTTGAGCTCCAATTCCTCAATATAGCGGAGCCTGGTCCAATCCCGACCCTGTGGCCAATTCCGACCTCCCAAGATTCTCTCAGACAGCGCTGGTAGCCAAATTTTTAATAATACCAATGGAAAGCTTTCATTACACAAAGAATTTCAACGTAGATTGAATTGGTCGGAGAAATTGTGTTTTTTGGACTTCAAAATTGACAAAATTTGAGAAAAAATGTTCTACACGCTAAAAAAATTGTATTCTAGTTTCGGCTCGGTTCACACAAAATAACCCTAATGTGGAATAATTCAAAATATGAGTTAAGTTTACTCAGTCGTGGTTTACGCTACAACTCAAATTCGGCATGAGTGCCCCTGCAATCCTTACACACTTAGATTTTTTTACAGTATACTGTAATTTTTTACCGAATATGAAACAGCTGAACATTCGGTAATCGATTCGGTAGTTTTCAAGTTTTACAGTACGCTCAGTAAATTTAACTTCGCTCTTGAGCTGTCAAAATTTACCGAAACGCTCTGTAAATTTAGCTGAACTATTGGTAACGCGAGTCACTTTTTCACCGAAAAAATGTAAACATTTACAGTTCTTCTGCAAAATCTACAGACTCGTTTGTAAGCGGTTTTTCTTTTTTATCGGTTTTCTTCTTCATCTTTACACTAAGGATAACTAATGAAATAAATTAATATTTTTTTCACATTTATTTGCGATTAGTTGGTTTTTATTACATATATAAAATACATTTACATACGGAACTTTACGAACGGAAACGATTTCCTGTTCCTTCATCAAGGACTACAATTTCGTCTAATATTTCGTCCCTTTTCTGCACTTGCTTTTGGCTGCATCGTAAAATTCAACAGAACTACACACCAAAATTTCAAAATCTTGTTCGGTACTTTTTTTTTGCTGAATTCGGTCTGTAAAACAGAAATTTCACCGAACATTTTGTAAGATATGACATTTTACTAAATTCCAGCAATCAAAAATACTGAATTTCTGTAATTTACAGAAAACTACCGAAAATTGTAAAAAAGCACTACCGATCAAAACTGTAAATTGCTGCAGTTCCGCAACACTGTAACAATCATTACGAATGTACTGTAAATTTCATCTTTTGCAAAATATACTGTAAAAAAGTACCGAACTGATTGTTAATTAATTCCATGCTGTCAAACACAACCTTTTTCCGCCATTTTACAGTTGAATGTTGACCAGCTGTGATGAGCTTTGCGGTGCAGTCAAAAATAAGTGCCAAAAAAGGAGGAATGGAACGCACCTTTCCGGGACCGTAACCAAATTCGCCAGGAAGGGAATTTTTCGGCTTACCCCAGGGATCATTTGATTGGAGCCGAGATTGGAGCAGCCTTTGATGGGAAGTTCGTAAAATATTTTTAACATCGTTGAAAAAATGTGTGTAGATACATTGTCCTTCTATTTGCATTGAAGATAAGCATGCAGTCTTAACACATTTTTTTCAAATGCTTATTAACACTCAAATAAATCTGAAAATCTAATCTGAATAAACGGAAATGAACAAGCACTTTAACTCATTAGTTATCCTAAATGTAAAAATCAAGAAAGAAAATCAATAAAATCCCGTTTAAAAACCAATCTGTTAATTTTGATGGGCAACTGTAAATTTATTGCATCATTTTCGGTAAAAATGTGACAACTCGCGTTACCAGTCGTTCAGCGGAATTTACAGAACATTTCGGTAAGTTTTGACAGCTCAGTAGTGAGGTTAAATTTACTGAACGTATTGTAAAGTTGGAAAACTACCGAATCGATTACCGAATGTTCAGCTGTTTCATATTCGGTAAAAAATTACAGTATACTGTAAAAAAATCTAAGTGTGTAGCCAACATTCAACTTTGAAATGGCGGGATAAGGTCGAGTTTGACAGAATGGAATAAATTTACAATCTGTTCGGTACTTTTATGCAGTTTATTTTGCAACATATTAAATTTACAGTACATGCTTAATTTGATTTTACAGTGCGTAACTGTAGCGATTTACAGTTTCGATCGGTAGTTTGTTATTACAATTTTCGGTAGTTTCTTGCAAAATACAGATATTCTGTATTTTTGATTGCTGGAATTTTGTAAAATGTCATATTTTACAAAATATTCGGTGAAATTTATGATTTATAGATCGGATTCAGCAAAAAAAAGTACCGATCGTAATTTTGGAAATTTGGTGTGCACACAATGGTTGATGGCGAATAGGTTACGATTTCGAAGTTGCCGAATAGGTGCATATATGTTTAATTTTGATAAAAGTTCTGGTGAGTCAATACGCTGCGAAACGATATCGTTTACAAATAAAACGCTTGCATACTCACGACGCTCTTTCAATGTTTGGATGTTTATAAGCATGCAACGCGCTTCATATGATGGAAGACGAAATGATGTCCAACTCAATCTACGAAGAGCATATAATAGAAATTGCTTTTGTACTGATTCTATTCTGTTTTCGTGTGTGGTTAAATGAGGAGACCATACAATGTTGCAATATTCCAGAATAGACCTAACATAAGCTATATATACCCTAGTAGCACACATGTTTCCATTCGGTTGAGATAACATAAATATGACTTGCTTAGTCATAATCAAGTTACTACAACTAATTATGACCGTAGTGTGCTACTTGGGTAGTGTTTTAATAGTGTATGGGTCCTGAAAATTATGACAAAAGCGCTTAATAAAGCCCAGCATGTTATTTGCCCTGTGAATAATTGCGTTGTAGTGGTCTATGAAATTAAGTTTGGAAACTAAGATTATTCCTAAGTTCCTAACTCTTTCACATTTTTCTACATACTGATTACCTAGTGCAATTGATATATTTGGTGTTGTTATTTTTTTGCTAAATGATATTGAGTTGCATTTTTTTACATTCAGCTCTAATATGCCTTTTTTACCCCATGTATAGAATATGTTTATTTCGTTCTGGAATAAATAGATGTCTTCCTTATTTCGTATTTCCAAATAATGCTTCATGTCATCGGCATACTTTCGGCGTACTTTAATATTTTTAAGAATGAAGGAAATGTCATTTACGTACAAAATAAAAAGAAGGGGTCCTAAATGAGAGCCTTGTGGGACACCAGAAGTGACTTGAATAGGACTTGATTCCTTTCCATTTAATTTTATTATTTGTTGGCGGCTGGTTAAGTATGATTCAAGCCATTTCAAGAGTCCAGGTTCAATCCCATGTTTTTGCAGTTTGAAAAGAAGCATTGGTATGCCAATACGATCAAAAGCCTTGCTAAAGTTTGTATAGAGAGCTGCTACGTGGTTTCCATTATCCATTGCATTCAATGAATAGTCTATAAATTTAATTAAATTTGTCGAGGTTGAACAGCCCTTAAAAAAGCCGTGTTGCTTGTCAGTTATTCTATTTTTGATTTGGAGAAATAATTTTTCATTGACAATTGCCTCGAAAAGTTTAGGAATGCAAGAGATAATGGCTATTCCACGATAATTACGTTTGTCAGATTTTCGTCCAGATTTGAAAATAGGGACCAAAAATGAGCTTTTCCAAATTGTTGGGAAAATTCCTGATTCCAGTGACATATTAAAGAGCCAAAACAATGGAGATGTGAGTTCCATTGCTAAACTCTTCATGAACACTATAGGAATTCCGTCAGGTCCAGGACCTTTTGCGGCGTCCAAATTTTTTAATGCTTGGAAAATATCTTGCACATACAGTTGGTTGACGCCAATGCTCCCAGTAAATTCAGGGTAAAATGCAAAATATTCGCGATCGCGATCCTCTTCAGAAAATGTCGTATAGATTTCTTGAAAAAATGTTGCAAAAAGATTGCAATTTTTTTCCGAGTTATCACCGATACGTTCATCAAGGTACATTGTGGATGGAAAATTGTCAGATTTTAACTTGGTTTTTACATAATTGAAGAAGTTCTTCGGGCATGACTTTATTTCGAGTTCAGTTTTTGTATTGTATTCTTCAAGTGCAATACCGATGGCTAGATACAACTGGTCGCATATGTCCAAATAGTTTGCTAAATTTTCTCTGCTGTTGAATTTTTTGAAAATTTTGTGAGCTTTCTGCTTTCGATTTTTTAAATTTTTGATTTGTCTGTTAAACCAGACTGGATGATTCGTATTTCGGTGACGTCGTTTTTTTTCAAAGGTATTTCATGCAAAATTATTTCCGATAGGTAAACCTTCCGCTGCTAGCATTACTGAGGCACTTATTTTAGTCATTCCGCGAGTACATACATTTGCTGGCTGGTCATGGAGATAAGCAAGGTAAGTCCGCACCGTCTCCATGATTCTGTAGTCCCGCAAACGAGCTTTTAAGTAACGCCTGTCCCCATCAGCTGATTGCTGCGTTAAGTTTACGATGGGTGGACGCATAGGGTCGGGTGTCCAGTGTGGTGTCGAGTGCGATTCGAAATGTGTTGATGCTGTGGTATTTGCCGCTGGTGATTCATTGTTGTTATGGTGTACCTTGTTGTTTGTACGGTAAGGGTTTATGGTTTCACCCTTTCTGAATTGGATGAGTTTTGGCACGGAGAGGCCTGGTATTGGGTGGTCGGTTGATGATGGTGGGCCGGCAAATTGTACTTTTGCTGTTGGCCAGTAATTTTTTGTCCGATTCGTTGGAATGGGTGTGTTCATTCTGTTGGGTGCTTTTGGATTTGAGTGCTTTTAGATTTGTATTGCTGTTGATGTTTGTTGGTTTGATTTGTTGATGTTTCCTGCGTTTTCTGCTGCGCTTATTTAGCAGCAGCTTTTTCCTGGAGCTTTCGAGTCTTTTGTTTTTCATCATATTTTGACCAGTCCTTCATCCAGCGCCATTTGTTCCCCAAAAATCGCCATCCTGGAGACGAATGATCAGTTTTCGGCTGAGTTCCACTGTTGACTGGGGAATTGCCAGCTAATTCCTCCTCCAGTGTCTTCTCTGGTGGGGAGACATTAGTGGTTGCATTGATCTGAAGGCTAGAAACAACCCCAGACACAAATTTCACTTCTTCCAGAATTTCCCGAAGCTTTGAGTCATCATAGTAGAGTGGAGGTGATGACGATTCGGCATCTTTCGATAAAAGTGCCATGTCATTTGATATGCGTAATTGCCGTTCGTCAAAATGTTCTGTAATTTTTTGCGCCGTCGAGGAATTCGATTCGTTGATGCCGGCCGTGATCGTGTGTATATGAAGGTCACACGACTTTATATGCTGACCGACTGTGCTGCATATATTTTGATTATTTTCAATTGCTACTGCCAACTTTCCTTTCACGTCTTCAAGCAGGTGTTCAATGCTTTCGAAGAGTTCTGATACTATGCCGTATTTTTTCAGGTCAGCAGCAATACGATGGTTCGCGTCTGTTTGAGAGCGGATTGCATCCACGAGTTGTTCCTGTTTATGAAGCAGCTTCCTGACGTCGGCTTCCTTCCGTAAAATGAGTTGGCAGTCAGCACACAAAGGCACCATAAATGCGGCGATGAAATGCTCACGTTGTCGTTGTACACCGACGCAGGCAGCATGGTATTTTTTGTTACAAAATTCGCACTTCCATAGAAAGCGGTCGTCGCTTAAACTGCACGATTTAACACCACACTGCATAATTAGTTTTTATATAAAATGTTCGACGCGATTCGATTTACCAAGGTCAGTAAGACCCGCACGCGACGTTGTCAAAAGGTAAAAAAAGGGTAAATATACAAATTAATTGCGGAGCGAAATGGAATTTGAGGAAAATTCGCTCTTTAGAAGGAGTAGCACTTTTTGATCCCCAATACTACTCCTTCTCCTCGTGAATCTTCAAGATCAAGACAAATAATATTGAACTCATAAAACGGATGACCGATTTTATACGAGAGCCAAGTTTCACAAAGAGCAAATGCATCACAGCCGTTATTGTGAGCTAAGAATTTGAAAGATTCTAATTAATGGATAAGACTTTGACAATTTCACTGGAAAACAGTGATCATTTTCACGACTTTTGAAAAATTATCCATCGAAGGAAATTATTGCTGCAAGGAGAGGCCACTTTATTTATTGTCAATTGCTTCAAAAAAGTCTTCACGTAAGAAAACATTGCCTGAACAATAAGAGCGTTAAACATTTCGACGTACTTGTAGATACCTTCGACAATCTTATCAAATGAGAACAACCCAGATGCAGTAAGAGCTTCTGTTCTTAAAATTAAGCTACCAGGGGTTTTGAATGTCCCGTAAGATATTTGAAGTCCTGGGTGTTAATAGTACTACGAAAACCACGAAAAGTACTACGAAAACCACTTGAATTTACCTTTCTTCGACCTTTCTTCGAACGGGCAGGCTGATTTGGAGCTCCTGTTCAGCAACTTTCCGTGGGTGGACACGTCTTCGCTTTCGTGAAGCACTTTCCAGGAAACTGAATGTTGTTCCCTCTTCAACCAAATCAAAGATAGACTCGTCATCTCACAAAGAAACGAAGGGATTTGTATTGGCAATGGGTAACGGTGTGTTACGCTAGGGTGGGGTAATAATGAAGATACCAGTCAAACACCTCAGCAGACTTGGCTAGAGCAACGGTCTACCAGTGAGGGTGGGTTCTACAACAACCTCTTTTGATGGCTAGCGCAATCTGGAGAACTATAAAAAAAAGCTAATGATTATAAGTTTCCATTTGTATTGCCCTGCGTTTAATATCGTGTGTGTGTGTGTGTGTGTGTGTGTGTGTGAGTGTGTGTGTGTGTGTGTGTGTGTGTGTGTGTGTGTGTTTGTGTGTGTGTGGCGTGTATTGTGTGCTCTTCTTAAATACCTGACCGGTCGGTAACTGCTGGAACTGTAGGGTGGGGCAGATGACGCTCGGTGTGGCGGTGCAGCTGCGCTCGGTGTGGCGGTGAAGTGGCGCCAAATTGCAAATTGGCGGGAATTTTTCGGTGGTCATCTGTACGGCGGCAGGAAATGGTAGTGATGAAGACCACAGGTGAGCGTTCGGTGACGCCAACTGTAATCGACAATGGAGTGTTCTTTGGAAGTGGCCTTTAGGCGACTTTTGGTCGGCAGAAACGTCACGATCAGGTAGAACGGACGTAGTATGCTCGGATCCTATCGGGTCCTGATCCACTTCGGTCTTTTAGAATTCAGTCTAGTAACTTTTAAACTACTATAGAATATTAAATACTTATTTTCCACTTCTAACGCTTTGCTCTCGGTGAGGTTTCCTTGACAAGTGCTCGATCCCACACTTACAGTTATTTATTTATTATTTATTATTATTATATATATATATATATATATATATATATATATATATATATATATATATATATATATATATATATATATATATATAAATATATATATATATACATATATATATATATATATATATATATATATATATATATATATATATATATATATATATATATATATATATATATATATATATATATATATATATATATATATATACAGCGATTCCACGGGAAAAGAATAGAGTTGAAAAAAAAAGTTGTCCGATTTTGCTCAAAATCGCTTGGTATGTTCTTCATCGAAAATAATAAGACCTGTATTTTTTTATTAGGGTGACCATGTTCGATATAGGGTTACCAGAAAAATCGACATTTTTCGAAATTTTTTATTTTTGAAAAATCATAACTTCTGAACCGCTGCAATGATTTTGAATATTTTTTCATAAATCGAAAGATTATTACTTCTTGTTTTGATTAAAAATATTGAATTAAATAATTAATGTACTCAAATTTGCTAAAATGGTCAATATATTTGTTTTTTATGATTTTTGAAATGTTGGACCACAACGACTATTTATTTTTATATTTTTTTATTAAAATTCAAACATTTTTACATAACATATCAAAAAATCTCAAATGTTCATCGAGCCGTTTTTGAGTTAAATTTTTTGAAAATTTCAAGTTTTTTGCCTATACACACATGGAATGAGCATAATTTTCCATCTCTTCAAAATAACTGCTGGAATCATTTCATTGAAGTTATCAAACTTATTCCTAATAAATTCATGATAACCATGTTTACAAATCTAGTTTTATTTGTGAAGTATTGTACCCATCAAAAGTAGGGGAGGCTGGTTCAATTCTGACCCCATTAAATATAAGAACTATAAATCAGCCTCAAATTGTTTAAAATTAGAGACCAACATTGCTAGGGTTTACTCAGCCATGGTTTACGCTATAACTGGAGCCACAATGGTCCGTTAGCGTCCAAATTCAGCATGAGTGCTCATAAAGATGGCAGAGGCACTCATGCCGAATTTGAGTTGTAGCGTAAACCACGACTGAGTAAACTTAACTCATATTTTAAATTAATCCACATTGAGTGAACCGAACTGAAACCTTACTAAAGAAACGTTTAATACAATGAAGCATGACTGCTCAAATTGCAATGTTTAGATTAATAGTTACAGGAAACCTACTCCTAAACTATATGGTTATGCAGTGGAAAGGAGAACAAAGTTGGATAAAAGCTATTCCTACTTTTGTAATACCTGCTATTACAGACTTTATCGCTTTATCAAGAAAGAAAACGAGCCAGCAACTCCAAGTGCAGTTAATCTAAAATGTTAAACTCAAGAACTCACCGTTTCTGAACTTAATATATATATATATATATTCCATCTGATCTAAGGTGGTCTTAAAGAATTTTTTTATGACGGGGAAAAGCCGTTTTAATTTGGCGTAAAAACCCCATATTTTTTGCAAAACTATACAGTAAAAAACAATACAATACAAAAAATTGCTTGGTTGCACATTCGTAAACATAATTAAAATAAACAGGATTACAAACGTAGAGTATAGTCAAAGTATAAAATAAGAAACATCATCATTGGCGCTTGAATGTTGCCAAAGTACAGTTAAAGTCGAATAGAAAATACACAACGTTGAACCTAGCTGACATGAAGCGGATAGGGTCATGAAGTCCATATGATAAATTACGGGGCTCAAGCAGCAAGAAGTCCCGTTCAAGCATACGTTCAGGAGCGAAGAGGTTGAGCTGACTTAATAGCTCCGGTGAGTCAATTGCACCTGTTAGTGTATTGGCAATGAAAACAGCTTGCGCAATATTTCGCCTATGGTTAAATGTCTGTAGTCCCAGCAATCTGCATCTATCTTCGTATCGTGGAAGGTTCATCGGGTCACGCCACGTAAGGCGACGCAGGGTATATCTCACGAATCTTCGTTGAATTGCTTCGATCCTAGCTGTCCATGTTGCCTGATATGGGCACCAAACAACAGAGTTGGATTCTAAAATCGATCGCACCAGAGCACAGTACAAAGACCGAAGGCAGAGAGGGTCTTTAAATTCACTAGATATTTTAAAAATGAAACCCAGCTGTCGATTTGCTTTGCTGATAATATCGTCGTAATGCAATCGATACGTTAGTGCCGAATCCAGAGTGACGCCAAGATCACGAGCTTGATGAACACGTTCGAGAGGCTGGCCGTTCATTGCATAATTGTTGATAATTGAGCTTGCGATGAAACGAAATGATGTTGCATTTGTGGATGCTTAACGTCAGCAGGTTTCGGGTACACCAACCAGCGAACCGATCTAACAACAGTTGCAGTGCATAGCAGTTCTGGATGGTTTTGATGACCATGAAGATTTTGACGTCATCAGCGGAAAACACACGGCAACCAGATGGTAATACGGTAGAAAGCTCGTTAATGAAGAGTGAGAATAACAAAGGGCCAAGATTGCTCCCTTGTGGTACGCCGGATGAATTTGAGAATGCTTCCGAAGACTTAGATCCTATTTTAACGGTGAGCCTACGTTTTTTAAGGTATGATTCAAACCAGCTGACAAGATCCACAGAGATACCAATTTTTCGTAGGCGTTCAAGTAGTATCCCATGGTCAACTCGATCAAAAGCAGATTTGAAATCAGTGTAAGCAGTGTCGATCTGTGCACCAGCATCAATGTTGCGTATGCAAAACGAGACAAACTGTATGAGATTTGTCGAGGTTGATCTCTTGGGAAAGAAACCATGCTGATCCGTAGAGATGTAATTCTTACACGAGTTGAAAAGTACCTCGTTCATTATGATCTCGAAAACCTTTGAACAAGCACACAACGAAGTTATGCCTCTGAAATTCTCGATGTTCTGTCGATCTCCTTTTCTAAACACAGGGAACATGACTGACGTCTTCCAACTTCCAGGAAATACATGCTGCCGTAATGAAATGTTGAACAGTTTCACGAGAGGGGAAATTAACTCTTTGCTGCATTTTTTAAGGATACATGACGGTATGCCATCAGGACTGGATGCAGAGTCTTTCAATTTATTTATTGCAGCGTTTACTTGATGGGTCGTGATCTCAAAGTTATTTAGGAAGCACACGTCCCTAGGTGTGTCTCTACAAGCGTCTGCAATTTGATGTATAGACGAAGCAGAATCAGAAAAAGCACGTCTGAAGTGAGTTGCAAATAGATTGCAATTTTCCGATGAGGATGTGGCGACTTCGTTACCCAGAAACATCTCAACGGGCAATCCATTCTCCTTCCGTTTAGTGTTAACAAACTTCCAAAAATGTCGTGGCTGTCGGTGAAGATTTTCCTGAGTGCGTATACAGTAGCGCTTATAAAAGAAACGGTTATACGTGCGATAATTAGTACTTGCACGTGCTAAATGATGCTTGGCGAAAGAGCAACGAGACTGACAGTAGGTTCGTAGTGCTCTCGATCTTAGGCGTTTGAGGCGTCGTAAATGTGCATTCCCCCAAGGTGGCTTAGGAGACGGCCTACGCAGTGGCACAAAATCAACCAAGTAGGTCTTCAACACGTTAGTGAAGTATTCCACAGCAACATCAATGTCTTCCATGGTTTCCAGGATGTGCCAGTCAGTTTCACGAAGCGCTTCTATCAATCCCTCATAATCGGCACGACGGAAATCAAGCCCTTGGTTATCCGGAATGCTTCCAAATACAATTGGCTGTGAGAGAGTTGCCGTTATAACAAAAACGGGATGATTCGAATCAAGAAGAGAAAGCGGTTCTACAGCTTCTTCAATCTGGCATGCAGCAAGCGTTTTTTCATTCACCAGAGTGTGATGACGAACGGAATAGTGTTGTGTTTGTTGTGCTCATAATTTTTAATTATTTTACGTGTGAAAAGTGTTGCGATACGCAAAATAAATTTGCTAACGCGCATCTAGAGTGTTTTCGAGAACAGGCTGAGTAAAAGAACAGTTGCGATTGCAGCTTGTTCTAATTAAATTTCAACTTTATTGGTCGTTCAACCGGCGCCCCGGGAGACCATTTGTGCTATTTTTTTGCCTTGTCTTTTTCTTTGGTAAGGTCGTTGGTTATCGGTAGCGTCGGCGTCGTGTATAATGTGTTTTGAGCCTACTGCTTGACAATGGCCTGTTGTTCATGGAATGAGGGAATGGTTGCGGCTGATCTGCCGTTAACTTGTGTAGGGAAGTGTGCGCGTGTATTCCATTACAAGTGTACACCACTTACGAAGGGAACGGCAAAGCTTGTGACCGATAATGCAAACCTTTGCTTTAAATGTGTAGATTGTCTATCAGACCAGTGTTGTGGTGGGCAAGAAGATGCGATCTCGGATGCTAAGCGGATGGAAGAAGGGATGAAAAAACTTTCGGACTCGATCACTTGCATGCGAGATCAAATTTCTGCCCAAATAGACAACGCGTTGAAAAACGGGATTGAACATTTGAGACAGGGTATAAATAAGTCTTTTGATAAATTAATCTGTGAGAAATTTGATGCTATGACAAGTTCAGTTTTGGAGATTAATACGCGAAATAGTTTAGCTGTAATGAATAATGCCCGCGCGCGGTCTGTCTGAGGCGATTCATTCCGAATCCGATCTGTTGCAAATTGGCAAAAAGCGTAAAATTCAAACAAGCGATAACGATGCAATTGATGATATTTTTCAAGGCAACGCAACTTTTGCGGATGTCGTAAAGAGGCGCAATGAAAATGTAAATGATAAAAGTAAAGAAAATAGTAATATTAAAGGTAATAGTAGTAAAAAAAGCAATCGTAAGGCTCGTCCGGTCATTGTGATCAAACCAAAAGAGTCCAAACAAGCTTGCGATGATACTCGTAATTTTGTGAAAACTAATTTAGATCCAAAAACACACAAAATTAGTAATTTTAGGAATGGAAAAGATGGTGCCATTATTGTTGAATGTGCCATCGGTGCTAATGTAACTAATGTGAAAAATGGTATTGAAAGCAATCTGGGTGAAAATTATAGTGCTGTTGTTCCCACGTCGGTGCCAAGATTGAAAGTAGTGCGCATGAGCCGTCAACTCTCCTCCGATGTTTTCATAGACCATTTGAAAGTCAAAATGAAAACATCAATAAATGATGTAAAGTAGTTAGAGTTTACGAAGATCCACGTTCATTTACGACAAGTTTAGTGCGTAATTAATCGATTGATACATATAATTGTATGTTAAAAGCAAATGAAGTAAATGTAGATTTTGATCGGTGCTTTGTGTATCCTGACATTAATGTTCTGAGATGCTTCAAATGTGGAGAATTCGGACATAAGAGCATTGATTGCAAAAACTGTGATACATGCTCTCGGTGTAGTCAAAACCACAAGACATCGGAGTGTACGTCAACTGTTTTGAAATGTGTTAATTGTTTGAAAATGAATAAAGAACGTAAACTTAACTTGGACGTAAACCATGCAGCATTTAGTTCTCAATGTTTGGTGTACAAGAGACTTTTTGAACAAAAGAAAAGCAGCTTGCGTTTCAATAAATAGCAACAGTTCCAGGCAGAATGGCAATCAATTTAATTTTTTGTATTTCAATATTGCGGGGTTGTCTACAAACTACGTAGCATTACGTCAGATTGTAGAAAAAAAACGTCCACTTTTGGTTTTGTTAGCAGAAACTCACATTGTTGAAATTGAAGCCTTTGATCAATATTGCATTCCGGGATATAATGTTGCTGCTTGTTTATCAAATTCTAGACATACTGGCGGTGTTGCTATGTCCAAGAATCAGTTCAATTCAATCTTCGCCACAACGAAATGGTTGATGGTAACTGGTTCTTGGGCATAACAGTTGTACGTGGCATGATGATGGGTAACTATGGTGTTTTATATCACTCTCCCAGTTCTAGTGACCCGCGTAGATGAATATACGCGAATTTCCAGGCACAGTAGAACTTTGATTGATCATGTTTATTCTAACTTTGATTCCGTTTGTTCAGTTGTTGATACTGATTTGAAAATAACCGATCATGAGACAGTAGGTATTAACGTAATTGAGAATAACTTGAATAATAGCGATGATTTTGTGAAATTGAAGTGCTGGAGGAAATATTCAAAACAGGCTGTTTCTAACCTTGTTCAGAGAAGCGTGGATTTTCCAATCGCGAGCGGTAGTTTAGATGAGTCTGCAGCTGTTCTTACTAATACCATGAAAACGTGTACAAATAAGCTAGTTGAACAAAAATTTGTTTCTTTGAAGAACTCGAACAGCTGGTACAATTTGGATCTTTTACGGGATAAATTGCACAAAAAGTTTTGTAGATCTAATAGTGATAATCATTGGAATAAGTACACAATCGCGCGGAATAAATATTCACAATCCATTAAAAAAAACTCGTTGTGAATATATACAGAGGAAAATTGATCAACATCAAAACAACAGCAGAGAGTTATGGAAAATTTTGAAATCATTATTGAAACCTAGCAATTGCAGACCGCGGTCCATAACTTTTGAAGGCACAATAGAACAGTCTGAACAAGCAATTGCATCTAAGTTTAATGATTATTTCGTCAATAGCGTTTCATTGATCAACCAATCAATTGAATTGGTCGATGAACCTGATGAATTAAACCAGCCAGTTAATATTAATTGCAGATTTGAAACTTTTCACCCGATCACAATAGATGAGCTTAGAAATATTTGCTTTTCATTAGGAAAAACGGCTGAAGTAGATAATGTTAATGCTAGAGTTATTCAAGATTGCTTTCATGTCATTGGTCACACTTTACTGGACCTTATTAATGAATCATTGCAAACTGGGCACGTGCCTGAAGTGTGGAAAGAATCGTTGGTTGTTCCGATTCAAAAGGTTGCTGGGACGATTATAACCGAAGAGTTTCGTCCTATCAACATGTTGCACACATTAGAGAAAATTTTAGAGCTTGTTGTGAAAGCCCAGTTGTTACAATATTTGAATAGTAACTCTTTGTTGATTTCGGAACAATCTGGCTACCGGGAAGGCCATTCTTGTGAAACCGCGTTAAATTTAGTATTAGCAAAATGGAAAGATAACTTAGAGAGTAAACAAACAATTTTTGCTGTTTTTTTGGATCTGAAACGCGCTTTTGAAACAATTTCTAGGCCCTTGTTGTTGAAAGCATTAAAGCGCTTTGGAATTTCGAGTACTGCATACAGATGGTTTGAAAGCTATTTGTCTGACAGAACTCAAAGGACTGTTTTTAATGATTCTGTTTCCAGTCCCGTGGGGAATAACCTTGGTGTGCCCCAGGGAAGTGTATTAGGGCCCCTTTTGTTTATTATGTATATTAATGACATGCGACGTGTTTTACGATTTTGTGACATTAATCTGTTTGCAGATGACACTGTGTTGTTCATTGCAGCTAAAGATTTAAATGCAGCCGTTACCCATTTGAACGAAGATTTGCGTTTTCTAAGTAGAAGGTTGAAATGTAAGCAATTGAAATTGAATATAAGTAAAACTAAATTTATGGTAATTTCACAGAATCGAGTAAATGAGAATGTCTCAGTTACAATTGATGGTGAGACAATTGATCGCGTTCGGGAGATTAAACATCTTGGCGTGATTATTGATGACAAGCTAAAGTTCAACGCTCACATTGACAATGTCATCAAGAAAATTGCCAAGAAGTATGGAATTCTATGCCGATTAAAAAACAATTTAACTACTTGCAGTAAAATACAGCTATACAAATCAATCATCTCCCCTCATTTAGAGTTTTGCCCTTCCATTTTATTCTTGGCCAACCAAACACAAATATTGAGGTTACAGCGTTTGCAGAATAAAATAATGCGTTTGATTTTAAGATGTAACAGATTCACTTCCTCGACTTTTATGTTAGACGCTTTACAATGGCTATCAGTGAAGCAAAGAATTGTGTATTTAACTATGGTGTTCATTTTTAAAATGGTTAATGGTTTGCTTCCTCGATATTTGTGTGATCAAGTTGAAAGAGGAAGTGATTTTCATAGATATAATACTAAAAACGCGGATGAAATAAGAACACCGAATTTCTTGACATGTGCTTCACAAAACTCATTATATTTTAAAGGAATAAATGTTTTCAATTCGATGCCAAGACACATTAAACGTGCACCAACACTTTCAGAATTTAAAAGACTATGTATTTCACACGTTAAAACTGTATTCTGAGCAGCAAGCGTAATTTTTTTTTCCAATATTTATGAAGATTGTACCTGACGATGTTTTATTATTATAAAACGGATTATTTTGTGTAGACCATTTCTTGTACATTTATGTTGCTTTTTTTTAATAATGAAGAATGTATCTGACGAAGTTCTTTACAAACGGATTATAATGAGTTGGCTATTTTATTTTTTCAATTTTAATTTTTCACATTTACAATACTACAATACTCACTATTTTGTTCGTCACAATGATGATGATGGAAATTTGTATAATGTTGTATTAGTTTAAAAAAAATAATAAAGAAAGTAGTCTACAATTGTTTGAGCCTCGCGCGCGGTATACGGATATGATGGACTTCTTTTTGAATTCGTAAAAAAAAATTGGCTTTTGATGCTTTAGATGGTACTATGCAATAGTTGCGAGTTGTCTGGCTGAATGTCGGGGAATTCTTCGTCAATTATTTTGTGGTTGAAAGTAAAAGTTTGACTAATGCCGGTCGATATTTTTTTCGGTTTGGAAATTTTCTCGATCTCCCTGAGTGGGGATATCCTTGGTCAGCCCAAAACTAAGGTGGCGGTTCCATTAGTGTTGGAACCCCTGTTTCGGTAGCGGGCAGGATCGGATATTGGCTTGTCTTTTGATAATGTCCTTTGACTGGATTCTGTGATCTGAATTGCAACAGAATTTCCTGATCGCTGGGAATACTTGCGAACTTTTGTGGTTAACCTCAAAGCTTTTCACGATTATGTCGCTGCGAAGCAAATGGATACTTTTGAAGAAATTTATATCTGTAGATGAAATCAGTTCGTTTATTTTTTTGCATAACTGGTTTGAATTGTTACCTAATTAATTATCTTAGAGATAAAATCGTCTAGCTCAAACCTTTGTAGGGGTAAGGGCGGGACCATCATCATCATCATCTCAGAGCGAATTCCCCTCACCACCGAACACAGGACCACCGAACACCGAACACAAGCTGTGTGATGTGCGTTCCGTTGTCTACATGTTTTGATGACCGGATGGGTGACGACTTGATACTTTCATTGATGAACCACCGCTGGAAACGCGATGGAATTCAGGAAGCGATGATGTGGAAATTTTATCGTACTTGCCTGAAAGTGGTTGTTGGGAGACCCCTACACCAGACTCGACCGCAGGGCCAGAACGGCTCTGATGGCATCAAACAGGGCGATGATGTTGATAGAAAGCAGCAGGCGCGACTGGGTCGAGTGGCTCGAGGTCCCCCATGAGGTGACAGGCAGTGCGTTCTGGAAAACTGGAGCAGAGTGTGTTGTGGCGCTGATTACAGTGTGACATTCGCTTTGGGGTTAATGGAGATCCATTTTGGAAGCAGGTGTCGAAATTGCAGACCCTCCTGTTTCTCGAGAAATCCGAATGGTAGGTGCATTCGTGTGAGGCTGCCATAAGTTTTTTGAGGTATGATCCAATCATTCAATGCCATTTCACGGAACTTGGAATCAATCCCAATTTTGTATGAAATGAAACTGATGCGAGTCTTATCAGCCCCTCGTTTTACGAGTGGGACGGCTTTGATTGTGTCAATGCCCTCTAAACAATCTTTCACTAGTCTTTCGACCACTTCCGGTTAGACACTCGGGTGGATACGAGAAAGATACACCCAAGACAGCTCAACAGGCTCAGGGACGGTTATCACGCCAGTGTCGGCCACAATCCTAGTACCGCCAAGAAGCGGCTTATTGATGGCCAGCTCTTCGTCGCGGCGCATTTTGATTAGAGACTCTAGGTCCTTGCATCATCGGTGTTAAGGGTCATTCGTCTTGACAACTGGGCGATTTGTTGACCTGGTTCAGCCAATTGCTTTTTGATCTCAGCATGCACGGACTCTTGTTTTTCGGTAATTGCATTAATTGCTTCACCAAACGAAGAGACGGAAGTTTTGAATCGAGCAATCTTCATTAATTTCACGCACTCGTCGCACATCCACAAAAGATTTGGGTTTTCATGGACGATTTTGACGAATGATTTCTTCAGTTTCGTTGTCTTATTGCCAGTACAATTAAGATGAACTATCCTCTCGCAGAAGGCCATGCAGGTGACAGAATCCTCCTCACCTTTTATTGACTTCGCACAGTGATCACAGGCAGAATTCGACATGTTGCGGTGGAGATGCTCAAGCTACGTTATTCACTCGGCCACGCCAAATATACCACATCAACTGTTGCACGTCGTATGCAATGCCTTATTGCTTTAAATCGCCCGTGTAGAGTTTAAACTGAACTGATATTGATCGCCTATATTGTAGTTCAGCTATTTCATATACAGGTGGCGTATCAAGCGCGAGATTTAATCACCGTTGATGGATTTGGCAACACAACACAAACTTCGGCACAATAAACGAAACTACGGTAGGCGGAAAAGTGTATCTAGAGCACAAACAACAAACCGCGCGGCAAGTATACACAATTGTTTGAAAATTTCTATCTTTTAGAAACAAAATTTCACAATATTAACACTTGCTACACCAAAACTTTCATCCCGTAAAGACGAACGATGCAATTAAAAATTAAACGACACTGCTTTGAACACAACAAATCCAATTAAAGACGGAAGCACAAATTAGTGGCGACCCGAGAAGTAAACAAATGCTCTTTTGATCTGATGAAGCGGCAATGTTGGTCATTTCCCTACCTTCCATAGAATCATCGATTTCAGCTTTATATTCCAGCAGTTGGTAGTGTACTGTGGTAATAGTGTGGTGTACTAAATCTAGGGGTATAATAAACTGGTAATTGGAATTTAAATTTGATTACAGAGAGACATGCTAGATACGACATACATAACATATTTACAAAAACAAATGTTACAAACGGCAACACTACCACATACTCCCTCTTGAAAATAAACTTTTATCTACGATAAAGTTTATTTTCGTTTAAACTTTTCCTCAATAAAATAAGCGCAGGTTTGAGACAACACCTTTATGTGTTTGAATCGACTAATGTGAAATAAGCATTTTGAACGCGAAATTCGACAAAATAATTATTTTTTTCCGACAAGAAGTACTATTTTACGTGTAGTACCCTATTTCATGGAGGGCAAGTGTACTAAAACTGCTAGATTGAAACTTATATACCTATCTTGGCCTCCCTTGTTGATAGAGCGTCTCTCAAGCCTCACAATAGCTATTTGTTACTCAAATTGTTTCGTGTGGTACGCCCTGCTAGTGTGGTTAAAGTTTGGTTTGGGAGAATTATTGACTATTTTTATTATTAATGGTTATTGAAATTCTACAGACCGTTTCCTTATCGAGTGCGGAGCCTAACCGGTTAAAATAGCTCAAAATCTATTTTGAAGTTTACATTAACTGTCAAATTTTGGCAGTTTTAATTAACCTTGAACGGTTTCTCTATTCCAAATAGCACGCTACTCGCATTGGAATCAAAACCTGTAGGCAGAGATCGAAATTCTCACTCAGCTGGGTGAAAGCCATGGTCTCTCTAAAGCAGGTTGTCGATGAGTAGCGAACCGTTCACATTTTCATCTCTCCTTTTTCGCCGATAATTCATTATCCTCTCTCTTGCATATGCGAAAATATCTCTTTCCAAAATTCAACGAAATTTTTTTTTATGTCACATTTTTCACTGAAAACATGTTACCTAGATCATGTAGATCGTATACGAGGAGCAAAGCTCGAAAATAAGGCCAAGCCGGTGCACACTGGTATCGTCATGCACCATCATTATATAATTATAATGTCAGAATAAAACAAGCACGAAGACTGATGCATTTTCAGGTGTCAAAAAGTAAGAGAAAAATAATTATCGGCATCCAGGATTCACTGAAAAAGAAACGATTTATCAACTACTCATGCTCTCCGAAAATTATAAATCGCCGTTGCTTTTCTCACGAAAACTGCTGTGAGCGTATAATAGTCTCTCGCTTCTCACATTCTCATCTGTTTCTCCCAGCGGGTGAAAAAGGACGTTTCTCTTCTCAAGTAGGCGAAAATTTCGGTCTTTGCCTGTAGGGGAACAAAGGGACTATGGGAAACAAAAGACAACTAAACGAACACCTAACACATCAGCTTGAGCTCTATCTCATCTCTCACTTTGCAATTTGTTCACTTTTAGTGATTGTTCACCTATATTATCGGTTAATAGACCATGGACAAGACTCTTCTGCTTAAAACGACATAAAACTACTCCACAGACGAAGAAACGATGAAACGACTTAACGAATAATTACGACTCACAAATACCGGGTTTCAAATCGGCAGTTGAGAAATACCTACAATCTTTCCCTGGTCATCAGCCACCTCATATGAGGAAGTGCCTCTACGTGAAACTATAGTGCATGGAACGTAAGTTGGACCTAACTTTGCATCATACGCATTTACTGCAGATGATTGCTTGAAATTACGACGATAGACGTGCTGTCCTACTTGGTACACCGTAGAAGGTCCATTGTACCGAAGATTACAATTTCGCTTGCTGTGTTCATAGGCCTTTTGGAGATTTTTGCGAACAATGTCCCTTGTCTTTCTATCAATGGCCTGTTTTTGCTCAACTCGTTCTTCGTGAAACATATTTGTAGTATCTACCTTCCGAAGATGCTGATCACCTGAGGACACTTTTTCGTGACCGAATACATTCCTGTACGGTGTGAGGCCAGTCGACGAATGTAGAGTATTATTTATGGTGTGCTCTACCTCTGCTATTCGTGTGTCCCGCAACCTTTGGTCTGTTTTCACATAAGTCTGATGTTGTTGTCTTTTGCCTTTTTTTATGGTACACCCTAAGTTGACGAGGGAAGAGTTGTAGAACTTTTAAAGGCGCGTATTTTGATATATTAATTTTGCCGTTAGCTTAAACCAATCAATAGTAATTGAAGTTTTTCTTCTCAAACCATCCCAGATTCAAATGTCATTTTCTCAAGATACAGAAATAACATATCTCTAGTTTTCACATATGTTTGACAATACAAGTTGTCCTTTCAAATGACGTCTTTAATATTTTTTTGTGTTTGCCCCAATCATAAAAATCAACATTTGAAAAGGGCGTATTATTTTTATAAAAACTTCAATAACTATTGACTAGTGAAAGCTACCGGCAAAATTCGAATACCAAAGTAGGCGTCCTTAAAAGTTCTAAAACTTGTTTGAATACAAGTGTACGGTGGGAATTAAAATAAAAAAGTTGGGGCAAAAAAAACGATTTTTTTATGGTACACCCTAAGTTGATGAGGGAAAATTGCTCTAAATCGTTCAATTTTTAAGCTACAAAAAAAATTATGTATGAAAATTCCATGAAATTTATTGCGCTACAACTTTGCGCAAGAATATAAACGTCTATTTCTGCAAATAAAAAAATTAGTTTTTGTATTTCTGTGAAAATGGGGACCACCCTAATTTTAATTAACACCAAAAAATGGACCTTAGTATTACAAACCATGTTGTAGAACATCACTTTGCTGTTAATTCGTGATCTGGACCATAGTGCACTGGCGTCGCTCTGTATTTGGAATGGTTGAGTAAAATCAGGATTACATAGAACAGGTGCAGCTATCAGGCACTCTTTAATACGCTTGCTCGTTCCACACAATAGTTTTTGATTTTTTCTTGATTAAGTTAGTGAGTGGAGCTGTAATTTCACTGAAATTTCCAATAAAGCGCCTGTGATAATTCGCCATACCTAAGTATCTTCAGGCTATCAGGGCCTGAATCGAGGTCGGTCGCTCGTAATTTACGATCGCTTCGATTCGATCGGGGTTTGGTTTTAAGCCATCTGGAGTAAGTAAATAACCCAAGTAAGGAAGTTCGTTAAGGCAGAATTTGGATTTTTGCAAATTTACTGAAAGATTCGCATTTGATAAACGATGAGCAATTTCCCGTAGATTCTCTGCCCTTCGAAAGTTTTGCTTACGACGACTATATCGTCAAGATAAACGAAAACTTCCGGCTCTAGTTCTGCGTACCCCAACACCTGATCCATCAGCCGGCAAAGTGTAGCTGGACTATTTATGAGACCAAAAGGCAATCGAGTGAATTGAAATAATCCTCTACCATGAAAGAGGCATACTTCCTCGACTGGGACTCTAGAGGTATTTGTAAAAAGGCTTTCGTGAGATCGATTATTGACAAATATTTACATGCTCCTAATCGACTTAATATGCGATCTTGGTGTGGTAGAGGGTATACATGTCGCTGTGTTCTCTCTTTCAGACGACAACCATCTAAACAGAGTCTAACTTCTCCATTCGGTTTGAGAACAGGTACCGTACTCTGTGACCATGGCTATTGCTATGGCTCTGGAGTAACAAAGAAGATACCAGTCAAACACTTCAGCAGACTTGGCTAGAGCAACGGTCTACCAGTGAGGGTGGGTTCTACAACAACCTCTTTTGATGGCTAGCGCAATCTGGAGAACTATATCTAGTCTCGAGGTCGGCTGTTGTAATCTACTAATCAGGACTCGTGATGGTGTAAGATAAAAAAAAGCTAATTATTATAAGTTTCCATTTTTATTGCCCTGCTTTTAAAATCGTGTGTGTGTGTGTGTGTGTGTGTGTGTGTGTGTGTGTGTGTGTGTGTGTGTGTGTGTATGGCGTGTATTGTGTGCTCTTCTTAAATACCTGACCGGTCGGTAAATGCTGGAACTGTAGGGTGGTGAAGATGACGCTCGGTGTGGCGGTGCAGCTGCGCTCGGTGTGGCGGTGAAGTGGCACCAAATTACAAATTGGCGGGAATTTTTCGGTGGCTATCTGTACGGCGGCGTTGTGATGAAGACCACAGGTGAGCGTTGTGTGACGCGAACTGTTCTCGACAATGGAGGGTGCTTTGGAAGTGGCCTTTGGGCGACTTTTGGTCGGCAGAAACGTCACGACCATGTAGACCGGACGTAGTCTGCTCAGATCCTAACTGGTCCTGATCCACTTCGGTCTTTTAGAAGTCAGTCTAATAACTTTTAAACTGCTATAGATTATTAAATACTTATTTTCCACTTCTAACGCTTTGCTCTCGGCGAGGTTTCCTTGGCAAGTGCTCGAGCCCACACTTTCAGTTGGTAATTTCCCTACCTTGCATAGAATCATCGATTTCAGCTTTATATTCCAGCAGTTGGTAGTGTACTGTGGTAATAGTGTGGTGTACTAAACCTAGGAGTAATGGCAATTGGAATTTAAATTTGAATACAGAGAGACATGCTAGATACGACATACATAACATATTTACAAAAACAAATGTTACAAACGGTAACAGGTGAGACCCTTTTCACCAATGCTGCGAAAGATTGCCTGGGACGTTGTTTTAGCGAGCGTTTTAAAGTTTCCCCACGTTGTTTGTAGGGCGGGCACCACGAAAGAATATTTGGGTGTGCTGTCTGCATAGGCGCCATCCTCATGTTTCTTCCCGAAGTTAGAGCAACGGACTTTATTCCCGAGTGTAAAGAACTGAGAGAAGGCGATCTCATTTATTTATTTATTTATTTATTTCGTCAAGCAATGTAGACTACATACAATGGTTACAGTGTTCTTCTTACATACTATACATTATTTCTGTTGTCTTTTAGACGACATTTTATTTGTTCTTTAGACATAGTGATGCCGATGATTTCGCAATGTAAGTTATACTGGCGCATCATTCGATTAATGGGGCCATTTTTTGCATAATTAGTTCTGTATGACTTTTCTAAGAATAATTTCCGTGTTCTAAGATGCCGACTGGGACTATAAAAGTTCAATTGCGAGAGTAGTTCTTCTGATTTTATGCGTTGTGAAATAATGTCATTGACGTAGAAAAGCATTGCAGATTCGCGGCGTTCTTTAAGTGTCTGTAAGTTGATAAGCATGCAGCGTGCTTCATAAGATGGTAGTGGAAATACAGTCCAATTCAATTTCCTTAGGGCATATAAAAGAAATTGCTTTTGGACGGATTCTATGCGTTCGTCGTGTATGGAACAGTACGGGTTCCATACTAGGTTGCAGTATTCCAGAATTGGCCTAACATATGTAATGTATAATATTTTAATAGTATATGGATCTTGAAAATTGTGACTGAACCTCTTAATGAAGCCCAGCATGCTATTTGCTTTACTTATAATAGTGTTGTAATGTTCTACAAAAGAGAGCCTGATTGGGTCTCACTTTAATTATTTCAGCCACGGCTTTGCATCGAGAATTGCTTCGTCTGATCATCAGAAATCTGATAAACATGCAGAGGTTTTGATTTGGGGTGAAAATAAACAACCCATGAACCAGCTGAATCAGCTGGATAGGCTCGGGATCGGGTAGCTTTGTAAGATACGTCGATATTAGGCGGCAAAGATTAATCATCTTCCGATGAATCATCCATGCTTCGCCCGTTGGAGCTTTAATCGCTCAACCACCATGAGTATGAGCATAAGCATGATTGACCGCCCAAGGATGCTATTCCGTTATTGCCAGATCAGCTGTGATTACACAAAGAACCAACAGATAATGTTTGGGATTAACATACATCCTCAATGTGTAATAACTGATGACGGCCGTACCCAAATGCTGGTCAAGTAGGAAATGGGGAGGAACGTGTTGACGTGATACTCGCTTTGAAGGAAGCCGAGAAATCCTCTACACTTCCATGAGAAATCAATGGTATGTTCGATAGTTGGGAAAAGGTTAGCAGTAGGGTTCGTTTAGGTTAACGATACGCTGAGAGTATGTAATTAGCGCTAACCATCAAAAGAATGGGACTGATTCAACAAGCAAAAGCACATCGAACACCAGTTGCACTGCTCCCGGAATAGTCCGACAAGACGTTGCAGGTGCTGCTTTAAACGCTCTACCACCAACGGAAATATAAAAAACGCAGATATAATACACAGAATGAACTGCGCCATTTGCGCTGAACAATGTTATTTTAAAATACTGCAACTTTTAAGCAATTTCGTTTTTTTTATAAATTTGAAGGATTTTTCCCCCATACATTCAATTGCACCCTAGTAATAGCTTATGAATACCCGTAACGCTGTTGGATCACATTTCGTTGTGCGTCTAGCAATGAACCCTAGTCCGAATTAATTCCAACTAGGAACTCAACCTATTTGTTTTTGTATTCAAAGGAACATGTATTAGTCCTTATTACATTTTATGTCTTCTGAAAAGTTACAAAACTCAAACAAAGGCGATTTCCCGAAACAACGTGTGTGACGATGAACGGAGAAAAAAATTGCGCCAAGTGCTGCGAAGCGATTGCTGGCATTGAATTCGTTTCTTGCCGCGGATATTGTGGTTGCATGTTTCACATGACATGCGCGAATGTGTCTCGGGCTCTTTTCGGATATTTTTCGCCTCACCGCAAGAATTTGTTCTGGATGTGTGACAAATGTGCAGAGCTGTTCGGAAATTCACATCTCCGTGCGATTACAAAAGTGGCCGACGAAAAATCACCGCTAGTGTCTCTCACAGAGGCTATAAGCAATCTGCACACCGAAATAAAGCAGTTGTCGCAAAAGCCCGTGCCTTGTATTCAGTCACCATCAATTAAAAACTGGCCCCAGATCGGTCCTATCCGAGCTGCCAAACGACTTCGTGGACCTGATTTGGCACATAAAGTAACCGAATGCCAATCTGGTTCGAAGCAGCTAGACAGCAGTGTGAAGTCTGTTCCAGTCTGCGCAAAGCCAGTGAACAAATTTTGGCTCTACCTGTCTCGCATACGGCCGGATGTTACAAATGAGGAAGTTTTGGCAATGGTGAGAGCAAACCTTGACACTACCCAGGATCCGGAGGTTGTCAAACTGGTTGCCAAAGGAACTGACACCAGCAGCATGACCTTTGTTTCATTCAAAGTCGGACTGGATCCATCACTGAAGACAAACGCACTGAATCCATCGACGTGACCGGAAGGAATCATGTTCCGTGAATTTGAGGACAACTCTGCCCAAAATTTTCGGAAACCGTCAGCAGTTTATTTGACGCCAACATCCAGGACACCGCCTTCAGTGAGCATGAAGCAATAAACTACAGTACATCACACGTTTGTAGACCGGGACGCACCGAACATAGCACTGTGGAAGCTCTCAACCCCCCCACCGTAGTCGAGTCATTCCAGCCAGCGACCAGCAGCCGTCCCGACCCTACGTGTGGGAGTGGGGAAAGAGTCTTCCAAAACGTAAACACAGGCAAGTACGAATTCACTAATTGCCCGCCAAGACCTGATTCGCCTTCCGCTTCCAGCATTATCTCATTGATTCCTGACGCATCTCAGCAACCACAGCTTGACAGACGATCACCGGGACGCACCGAACACAGCACTATGGAAGCCCTCAACCCCCCCACCGTAGTCGAGTCATTCCAGCCAGCGACCAACAGCCGTCCCGACCCTACGTGTGGGTGTGGGGAAAGGGTCTTCCAAAACGTGAACACAGGCAAGTACGAATGTGCTATTTGTCCGCCAAGACCTGATTCGCCCACCGATTCCAGAAATTTTACACTGATTCCTGACGCACCTCAACAATCACAGCTTGAGAGAAGAACACTTGGACGCACCGAACATAGTAGTTTATGGGTTTACTACCAAAACGTCCGTGGGCTGCGGACCAAGATCGACGAGTTTTACTGCAATACCATGGATTGCAATTTTGACGTTATCGTTTTAATTGAGACGGGGCTCGATGACGCAATCAATTCAACGCAGCTTTTTGGGAACAATTTTAATGTATACCGATGTGACCGAAGCCAAATGAACAGCAGTAAATGTCGTTTCGGAGGAGTTCTTATTGCTGTGCATCATCGGTTTATCAGTAGCAGTGTTGAAGTGTCCAGCGGAGAAACGTTAGAACAGGTATGTGTATCGATGAAGATTGGCTCCAAACGACTTTTGCTTTGTGCCATTTATGTTCCTCCAAACAAAAGTAAGGATCTCAGTATACTGACCGGGCATATTGAGTCGATCCATGAGCTTGTCAACAGAGGCTCTGACAACGATTGTCTACTGGTATGCGGTGACTATAATCAACCTGGAGTGACCTGGAATTTTTCTGATGGCCAGATTCAACCCGTGAACTCTATATCTTCATCGAGGGCTAGCACGATCTTGATTGACGGTATGGATTTCTTCAACATGCATCAAAGAAATCTCGTGCACAACCACCTAGGACGCATTCTCGATTTGTTCTTTTGCCCAATGGATCTTCCTGTTGAAATCTCGAGTTCTGTTTCACCACTATTACCGATTGACCTTCATCACCCGCCACTGGTTGTCTGTGTACCATCTTTAGTTGATGACGATGTACCATCGCATGGTGTGAATAAGAATGTTGTGCGGGCGTTAGACTATAACAAAATTGACTTTGATGCTCTTTGGGATTTTCTTTCTGTCATTGACTGGGATGCTCTTTTTGCTGGACTAAATGCTGATGAAATGGCTGAAATGCTGTGCGCTGTACTAAATGATTGGATAGACACGAATGTTCCTTATCGTCGTCCCGCTGTTTCTCCTCCATGGAGCTCTGCTTTGCTACGAAGTAGACGTGGATATTTTTGAGATAACGCCCTTGATGGTAAATAATGCCATCAAGAAAATAAAATGTACATTCTCGCCTGGACCAGATGGTATTCCGTCTTCAGTGTATTGTCGCACTAATGGAGCTCTTGTCGAGCCGCTCTGCAGGATCTTCAACAAATCTTTTGCGGAATCGAAATTTCCCGCAGTCTGGAAGGAGTCTTTGATGGTTCCGGTACACAAGAAAGGAGACAAACGTGACGTCAAAAACTACCGGGGAATCACTAATCTGTCAGCTGCCTCTAAATTGTTTGAGATTATAGTGAGTGGTTTCATTCTCGAGCGCACCAAATGCTACATCTCTGGCGATCAACATGGTTTCATGCCTGGACGTTCGGTTACCACCAATCTCTTAGATTTTACCACGACCTGTTTTGATCAATTGGAGAAAGGGGCACAAGTAGACGTCGTCTATACTGATCTAAAAGCAGCGTTTGATACAATCAACCATGAAATTCTGCTGGCGAAGCTTTCAAAACTCGGCACATCGGAAAGATTGACATCATGGCTGTGCTCGTATTTAACAGACAGGGCTCTGCGAGTAAAACTTGATACAAGCACTTCCTGTTGCTTTACGAACTCGTCAGGTGTTCCACAGGGAAGCAACCTTGGACCGCTACTGTTTGTTTTATACTTCAACGACGTATTGCTTCTATTAGGAGATGGCTGCAGGCTTGCGTATGCTGATGACTTAAAGCTGTTTTTTGTGGTACGGACTGCCGAGGATTGTACTCGTCTTCAATCATTATTGGATCGATTCACTGATTGGTGCCGTCGGAATAAACTTATGATCAGCATTCCAAAGTGTATGGTAATGTCGTATTACCGCATCAAGCAGCCGATTGTTTTCGACTATACCATCAATGGCGTCGTTCTACATAGAACCGACCAGTTCAGCGATTTAGGTGTTCTACTGGATCATAAATTATCGTTTAACCTCCACCGCTCTGCTGTGATTTCTAAGGCTAATCGCCAGCTAGGGTTTGTGTCAAAAATCTCAAGAGACTTCACTGACCCGTACTGCCTGAAAGCTCTCTATTGTTCACTGGTACGACCGATCCTAGAAAATACCACCTTGGTCTGGCTTCCTTATCAATTGACTTGGAGCTTGAGGATAGAAACAATACAGCGCAGGTTTATCCGGATGGCATTGCGTAATCTACCATGGCGTGATCCGCAAAATCTCCCGCCGTATTCAGATCGCTGCAATCTGCTGCAATTGCATACTTTGGAACGTCGACGGAAAAATCAACAAGCGGTTTTTGTTGCTAAACTTTTGAATGGAGAGGTCGACTGCTCGAGGCTTCTCTCTCAACTGAACATCCGAGTTCCTCCGAGAGCATTACGGAGTGGTACTCTTCTCCAACCCCGATTCCATCGAACAGCGTTTGGAAACAACGAACCTCTAACAGCTATGATGCGAGCGTTTACGACTTTCGAAGAATTGTTTGAATTTGGCGAATCTTCAGCTCACTTTTTGGCTCGTGTTTGTAATGCCCGTTTTATTTAGTTTTAAGTTTGTGTCATGTAGACAATAAGTCCGATGAACTAAATTGATTAAATAAATAAATAAAAGTATGACTTCAACATTAACCGACATCGATAGATCGAGTTCGATTATGTCGCAAAAAATGAACAGTTTCCAAGACGAACGGCTTACTAAATTTCTTTACTAATATAGAATGCGACTGAGATTTTGACTTACTGTCAAAATTTCAATCGCATGAAAAGCTCAGCCAAGATGAAGGAAATTTATAAAAAAAATATTTTTATTTTATTTAGGAAGTGCATTTAATGTATTTAGAGACGACAGAAATTTCCATGCGTCTCAGCGGGAGTCAAGCGGCTGAGTTCTAATAGCTTCCCACATCCAAATTTAAAAAATTTTAGCATGTTTGAGTGAAATCACACATAGAAAGTGAAACGCATGTATTCTCCACTATGTATTTTCCACCAAACCATGCAAAAAACAATTATGAACTATTTTTCCAAAATGCAGAGCAAATTCTATTTCAAATTTCCTGCTAAATTAGAAGTTCACAATCACTTTAATCAACACTTTAATGACTTCATTCTGGGCTCTGAAAAACAAAGAATCTTACTCTCGGTCGTTGAGGATAACGAAACATTGCAGTAAATTTTTGACAAAACGGCCAATTTTCGACAAAACGGTCAAAAAAATGCCCCATTATTTAACATAATTTATCGGCAAACTTGGTCGAGTGGTTCGAGTACCACTGGATACATGCCTTTTAGCTCAATTTTCCTAAAATAAAAACATCTGTTCTATTTCCTACCTGCCGCACACTGACGGAACTTTCAACACTTTCTCTTCACATCTTTCATTCTAGCCAAAAACATTAATGTTCACTCTTGGTGCCTCATGGTGATGAGCGAACATCACCTTCTACATCATAATCGTTACTCCACGCACGGAGAATACATAACATAACATAACAATTAATGTATATAAATAACATAAAAGCTCATTCAACTTACAAAAAAAAAAAAACAAACGAAATAACAATGCAAATTTAGCAATATATTTGGACATATGCGATCAACTGAATTTTGCCACCAGTAATGCATTTGAAGACTATAATGCAAAAACAGAGCTTGCAATAAAGAACGTAAAAACCAAATTAAAATCCAACAATTTTCCCTCAAAAATCCCTCAAATTCCCTGGAAATGGATAGGATGAAAACTGTAAAATTTTTGCAAAATTCTTGCAAGAAATCTATTCAACATTTTCTGAAGAAGATCGTGGCTGCAATTACTGAATTTAATCCAAACTTCCCAAGGGACATCGGCGTCAATTAGCTTAATGTGCAGGATATTTTGCAGGCTTCAAACAATTTAGACGCCTGGTCCTGGTCCTGGTCCTGGTCCATACGGAATTCCTCCAGTATTCATGAAAAGTATCGCAATGGAACTTACTGCTCCACTATTTTGGATTTTCAATATGTCACTGGAATCTGGAAACTTCCCAAAAATATGGAAAAGCTCAATTTTAGTCCCCATTTTTAAATTTGGACGAAAATCAGACGTACGTAATTATCGTGGTATAACCATTAGTTCATACATTCCAAAACTTTTCGAAGCAATTGTCAACGAAATATTATTTTAACAAATCAAAAATAGAATAACTGATATGCAACACGGCTTCTCTAAGGGACGTTCGACCTCAACAAATCTGCTTCAATTCATTGACTTTTCGTGAAATTCAATGGATAATGGAAACCATGTAGAAGCTTTCAACATTTGGTGTGAAAAAGCCTATTGGAAGTGGATGTAAATAAATGCAACTCTATATCATTTAGCAAAAAAAGAATCAAACATTACAAGTACATTAGGAAATCAGAATGTAGAAAAATGTAAAAGAGTCAGGGATTTCGAAATTATCTAAGATTCTTCAAATTAACAATTCTTCAAATTAACATTAATTGACCATTACAGCACAATAATTCACAGGGCAAACAATAAGTCGAGCTTTATCAAGCGCTTTTGCTATAACTTGCAGGACATATATACAATTAAGACACTTTACACATAGATTTGTTCACAGAAATCTGTAAAATTTTACGAATTCTCAATAGCTGAACGTTCGGTAATCCGATTTAAGGGATTTTGGTGAAATTTTACCGAAATCCAACTTCTTATAATCAATATTGCGAAACAATTGACTTAACAATGTCTAGGCAGAAACTTAACAATATTTTAACACCATACGCATGAGCATGAGCATGATTGACCAACAAATGATGCTTGGGACTAACATACATCTTCAATGTATAAAAACTGGAGATCCCAAACTAAGGCTATACTGGTGCCGGCCCCGCTCGAATGCAGGTTAAGTAAGAAAAGAGTAGGAATATGTTGACGTGATACTCGCTTTATTGGAAGCCGCGGAATCCACTGCACTTCCACGAAAAATCACTGGGATTGGGTAGCGGCAGAGTTCGTTTTGGTTAACGATAATCTGTCAAGTTAAATATTTGAAAATTAGTACCGATATCCGATTTTAACCGATTTAAACAGTGCGGATGCTATTGGGGCCACTCACAAAGTGTGATTGTGGTTTTTCATTGGGAAAACGAAGTGATTTTTAATAATGCTAAAAAGCCGATTTTGACCGGTTAAACCAACAATAAGGATGCCATTGGGGTCACTCACAAAATGTGATAGTGGTTTTTCATTGGGAACTAGGAGACGTTTTACTATGCCGAAAAGCAGATTTGGACCGATTAAACCAACAGAGTGTGATAGTGGTATTTTATTAGGAAAACAAGGCAATTCATATCAACGCCTGAGCGCCAACTTGGACCGATCTACACCAACAGTACGGGCAGTGGTTTATTTGTTCCAAGATAGGTTGGCCCGACGAGCATCGGGAACGAATAATTTGGATCACAATTAATTATGTACTTCCCCACCGACCCATCTTACCCGGCGAACCACGACTTCTCATGTTCACTCGATCACGCGCGCAACCAACAATAGGCAACCGAAGATAGACAAAACGCTACGCCCGATAACAAAATATTACGGTACAACGTATTGACACAACCGATTCAACCGATTCAACTGATGGTCGACGCAAACCTATTAAAAAAGAACATATAGATATAATGGGTAACAATTACCTGTCTGGCGCCACGTCCTTGAGAGCACAGGCATCTGTCAAGCCTCTGGTACACCAATTCATCTCCATGCCCAACCGAAGCACCACTACTTAAAATGTTCTGAAAGATAGAGAGATATTAGATATTGTCTTCAAAATTTGGTAGAAATAAACTATTTATTGCCTGAAAAGTAACAAAATTAAGAACAAAGATAAAAGTAGAATCCTTGTAGTCCCCCTGATGTTCGAAGATCATAGCCATTTCTATGAAAATATTGTTGGGGGTTGTCGATGGTTGAATACAACTATATGTGTTGGGTACCATTGGCTGAAATGAGCATTGAATGAGAATAGTGAGAACATTTTATTGAATAAACGACTACAATATTCAGTTGTTTATTAAGCTGATGCTCATTCGAGCTATATCTGACAAACTTAGTCGCTGAATCAGCCCTCTCAGATTCATCGCCAATACGATATTATGACAAATTTACAAGCTCACAACTGCCTGCCAGTTTGTGATCTGAAAAGTGTCCAGATTCATGATATATGTTGCTTACGACCTACTGAAAATTGCAAGCGTGAACTACGAAATTGCTTGCAATTTTTCATACAACAGACCTGACTTAGGCGACATCTGGTTCAAATTGACTTGAAATATCCCATGAACTTATACCAAATCTAGTACATATTCCATTTATGTGCGTTAAATAACGCAGAAAATAACTTTTTTTTTCAAGTTGTGTGATTTGGGTCGACCCAAGCATAGTGGATAACATCCATACCTTTCACACCAAAATAAACCTGGGGCTGAAAATCCCGATAATCAGGAAGCAAAATAATGCTTGTTAATTTTCTATGATACTTGCAATTCTTAAAATTAATAACTATCTATTTTTCCACAGGAATGATTTTATCAAGCATTTGCTGTTTTGTTTTGATGCTACTGGCTATAATGATGAAACAAATCGTGTGTGCACATTCCACATCACTAAGGAGGTAAGATTTTGTTTAAACCCTCAATTATTCAATTATTCACATTAACATTAGTCCTTATTGCTGTACCTTCACAATGCATTAGTCTTCATTGATGTACCACTCAGTTCTTCAAAAATCAAAGGATCTGTAGAGTCTTTATTTAATTATCTACATTCAATTATCTTATCATCTTTATTCAATTATCTTATCATCTACCGATTAATATAGCTGAACGGCTTATGTCAATCCATCCACTTTTCATAAAATAAAAAAAAAAACTTTTTTTTTTCTTGTGTACCAACAGCGTACCATAGCGTAAGTTTCTTTCAAATTCCTTGTTTTTATGTGCCCTGATGAATAGACGGTCGATTTTGCGAAATTCTTCATAAAACGCTAGAAAAATTACACCAAAGTGAGGTACCAATAGCGTACCTTCCAAGTCTGATGTTTGATTTGAACGTACCTCAAAAATAAAAAAAATTAAAATAATTACTTGAGTATATAAAACTTTTTAACTTATATTTTATGCAATATCTCACCTCGGATTCAGATTTTGCAAAAAAATCTACACTTGATATTGTTCTTTCCTTGTATTCTCCCATACGTGGGGTAACGATCTGTGATGATGTTGTTTTTGAGAAGGAAATAATTTCTCATCACCATGAGGCTCTAGGAGTAGACAGCATTTTTTTTTGCTAGAACAAAGTTGTGAAGAGAAAGTATTGATAGTTCCGTTAGCTCACGCCAGGCTGTGAAAATTGAATAGAAGTAGTTTTGAAATTGAGCGGAGGGCATTGTGAGGTAGTATTCCGAAACAGGAAACACAGACTTTTGCCAAGCATCCCCATGCGGGGTAGGTCAAGGCATGATCGAATACACCACCTTGACTCTTCGCTACTTTATAGTCAAAAATGTATTTTAAATAATACTACTTGCTGCTAAGCATTTTGTTTATGCTATCATGTTTAAGGAAATTGTTAGAAAAAATGATCTTATCAAGACTTGACCGTTGGGTTGAATCAAACAACCTGCAATCAAATACGCAATTTGGTTTCCGAAAGAGCAAAGGAACAAACTATTGTTTAGCGTTGCTTTCATCTGATATACAACTGGCCTTTGCACACAAGGAGCAATTGGCTTCAGTGTTTGTGGATATTAAGGGCGCATTTGATTCAGTTTCCATAGATATACTGACTGATAGCCTGCACAGCAGTGGTTTACCAGGAATTTTAAATATTTTTTTGTATAATTTACAGTCAGAAAAACAAATGACCTTCAATCTAGGCCAACTGACAACTTCCAGAATTAGCTACATGGGCTTACCCCAAGGCTCATGTTTAAGTCCCTTACTTTATAATTTTTATGTTAAAGATATTGATAACTGCTTGGAAAATAGATGCACGCTAAGACAACTTGCAGACGATGCTGTAATCACTTTTTAGGTCCACGTGCGGAAATCTTGCAAAGACCATTGCAAAATTCCCTAAATAATCTGTCCATCTGGGCCAGAAATTTTGGGATCGAGTTCTCACCGCAAAAAAACGAATTGGTAGTGTTTACTATAAAGCGATTCCCGGCCCAACTGCGTCTCAAGCTGTTGGGAAGAGACATTGCCCAATCTTTGACTTTCAAATATTTTGGAGTTATGTTTGATTCAAAATGCACTTGGAGTACTCACATTGCGTATTTAAAACAGAAATGTCAACCAAGGATCAATTTTCTAAGACCAATTTCCGGAACATTGTAGGGTGCTCACCCGGAAGACCTAATTACGTTTACGTTTACGTTTTGCCCTTGGCTGTATGCATTCAACGCATAATATGAGCCTGGCAGGAGTAAAACCCTTACAGAACCGCTTCTGAGAGCTCTCATCTAGAATACTGATCAAGTGTGGAATCAGTAACAACCTTGTGATTGAAAACTTCGAAGAAATGCTCGAATTGAGTACCCAGTCTAGATTCTTTTGAATCTATATTAACTATATGTCTTCCATTATTAGTCTTCCATGCTATAATTCTCCTAGTGTACGCTTCCCTTATCACAGTTCCTCCATTGATTATGATCTCTCCATGAAACAGGCTATTCAAGGAGTTCCAGATCAACTTCGGCCTATTTTAATTCCCCATATTTTTATTGAAAAGTACGGACATGTCAATTGCAATAGTAGATTTTTTACTGATGGGTCGCGCATTGATGGATCCACTGGTTTCGGTGTCTACAATGAATACTCATTTGCCTTCCGGAAACTCCAGGAACCTTGTTCCGTATATGTTGCTGAGCTGGCAGCAATCAATTTCGCATTGGGGATAGTTTCCGACATGCCCATAGACCATTATTTCATCTTCTCAGATAGTCTCAGTTCTATTGAGGCCCTGCAGTCGATGAAAACAGTGAGGCACTCATCTTACTTTCCTTCAAAAATAAGGGAGCAGATGTGTGCGTTAGTCGAAAGATCATTTAGGATTACCTTTGTATGGCTCCCCTCACATTGCTCAATTCCAGGCAATGAGAAGCAAGAAGAATTTCACATCATGAATTTTTCCCATTAGTAAGTCAGAGTTCTCTTCAAAGTTGGCAAAACGATTGGACAACTAATTCTCTTGGGCGGTGGTTACATTCCATTATTCCAAATGTTTCGTCGAGACCGTGGTTCAAAGGTCTGGATGTAAGTCGCGGTTTCATTCGTGTGATGTCAAGACTTATATCCAACCACTACTCGCTAGACGCACATCTTTACAGAATTAACCTCGTCGATAGCAATTTATGTAGGTGCGGAACCGGTTATGATGACATCGCTCGCGCAGTTTGGCATTGCCCGGATAATGATGCCTCCAGAGCACGACTGTTGGATACCCTAGTGGCCCGAGGTAGACAACCCTTCCGTGAGATAAGAGATGTTTTGGGTATACGTGATCTATCCTACATGCAATCGATTTACGAATTTCCTTGTTTGTCTGCTCTAAGAGTGCAACGTCATAACTTTCCTCCCTTCCACTCTGGTAAATTCCTTGTCATTGTGTCCCAGTTACTATCCTTTTGTTTCCGTGCTACTTGTTACTGCCCAGCAAGCTGTGGTCACCCATCTGCGGCTTAGTTCCTGAAATGGACTACAGGGATCGAGGATTCTGTAGATGTCGCATCCAAAAACAGCAATTAATGGCTTAAATAAGTTACCTACCTAGCCCTTTCCAAATGAAAATGTGACCCATCAACCTCGAGCTAGCTACGAGTCATTGGCATCCCACTGATTTTGTGCCCTGCTGAGGATTTTATCTTGTGAAACCATAAACAATTTGTAGTGGTTGAAGGTACCTCAAGGTATCTGAACATGGTTTATTTTCAATGAGATTTTTTTTCTGATTATTTTCATAAATACGTAGGTACGTGATAATTTTGTGCCCTGCTGAGACAATTCTAAGGCTTTCCAAATATTTCTGATTGTCCTATTTTTTTTTTTTTTTTGATAAATGGCTGGAGAACCTCATTTAAATTTCTGAAATTACGAAGGTCTTCAGAATCATCCCTGAATGGCTTGACCATTTCAAAGAAGTCTGAAGTACCTCACTTTAATTTTTGTGCGTTTGAAGTTCGTAGGAATTCTTGAATAAGCAGACTTCTTTAAAAAATATCTGACGGATCTCATTAGAATTTCTGAACATTTTTATTTCTTTAGAATGATTCCTGATTAACCTGTCAATTTCTTTAAATATCTGATGGACCTCATGTAAATATCAAAACATTTGTAAACTTCAGAGTAATAGCGGATTTACCTGACCTTTTCGAAAACAATCTCAAGGGCCTCATTTGAATTTGTTAACATGTGAAGGTCTTAAGAATAAGTCCTGATTGACCTGACATTTACAAGATAATCTGATGGACAGCGTTTAAATTTCTAAACATTTAAAAGCCTTCAGAATATTTCCTGATTGGCCTGACACCCATAACGAATACAGAATAACTTTTAGAATAGACCTTTGCTCATCAATAGATAAGGATTTCGAATTCTGCTCAAGCCGTGGGATCGTGGACCCAATGTCACCCCACACGGTGGTATCAGATTGAAGGTCTTCAGAAAAAAATCCTGATTGATCTGGAGAAAAGCTGAAGGATTACATTTAAAAATCTGTACCTTTGAAGACCTTCAGAACACCGTGGACCTCTGCTAATTTGAATGACACCTCAATAAAACTGACTGGGTTCAAAGTATAAGGCATTCTTATTGACAGGGTTGCTGCTCATAATTTTTGATTTCGCTATATTTGTTTGCCGATAGCTCTTTTCAGACGCTGAATTTCAAAATATGGTGTATGATGAACCTGTGGTTCTTGAGTAGACCTACAACTTGGTGTAACAAGATATTGCTCATGTTTTGATCAACGGTGTGCATCAACGAAGCTCATATTCGCGTGATATGCGTGGTGATATTCGCAGTGATCTTCACCGCGAAGATTACGTGAATCTATGCTCCTACGTAGTTTATACTTGAGCAAGTTACACCAAGTTGTAGGTTTACTCAAGTTTCCTAATACACCATATTTTGAAATTCAGCGTCTGAAAAGAGCTATCAGCGAACGAACATAGCCAAATCAAAAATGATAACCAGCAACCCTGCTTATTGATTATTGTTTTTTGCATAAGCCACACTTTCCGAAGATGGGAGCCCTTCTTCCCTGTCAGCATACGACCATGGACCGATCGGGTTTATTACCCAATCTTTCCTATGATTATTTTTACCCCAGCCAGCACCGTGGGGAGACAGGAATAGGAGTTACTAGACAAAGTGCAATGACCACGTTACACAGTGGTCGAAGATAGAATTTTGACGAACTTAATTGTTTTTTGCTTCAATTTTCGATTCAATTCAAAAACTATTGTTCACAAAAATATTTCCTTATAATTTAACAATGATAAATATTTGTCATGGCGTACTGAGTATAAAAAAACAAAATAAGTATTATTTTTGTCAATGAAGAGATAAAAGAGTGGCTTCTTCGGCAAATTGTAGATCCACTCAAAATATGAAACTTTGCTGAAGAAACATACCGCCTATAATGAATACTTCATAAAAAAAGGATCAAGGAGATGATGAAAAAGCCAGAAAAATATATGGTGAAAGTTATCAGAATGATAAATAATATAATAATAAAAGTTACAATGACAATGATCTTAAAAAAAATTTATCATAGAAAATCAACCATGTCTTCTAAATAAAGTTCAGATACCTTGAGGTACGTTCAACCTTTACCGGTACATATTATTTATGAACCCTCTAAGAATAGTTTGAGAAGATAAAATTCTCAGCAGGGCACAGAATTATCACTTACCTACGTATTTATGAAAATAATCAAAAAAAAATATGATGTAGAAGAAGATGCTCGCTCATCACCATGAGGCACCAAGAGTGCACATTAATGTTTTTTGCTAGAATGATGGATATGAAAAGAAAGTATTGAAATTTCCGTCAGTGTACGGCAGGTAGGAAATCAAACAGATGTTTTTTGAAAGTTGAGCGAAAGGGCATGTGTCCAGTCCGCATCCATCCCGCATGATGTCGAATAGCTAGACGGTCGAGTAAGCGTAAATTCCTGGCCAGTGTCATCCTATCCATATTAAGGTACGGCGGGCCGGCATGAATCGCCGCCTTGAGTACCAAGAGCTACATGAGTATACTAGAGAGTACGCACAGGCTTATGTGCCTAAGAGTGGTTAGTGCATACCGAACGGTATCACGCGACGCGGTCTGTGTCCTAGTTGGAATGATGCTAATAGGCATCGTAATAAAACAGAGTGCTTCGAACATCGTGTAACAAGAGGGATTCGAAAGACCACTAGAGCCGTTTCTATGGTTAAATGGCAAAGAGAATGAAACAACTCCAGCATCGGTGGACCTACCGACTAATCCCGGAACTATCCGGGTGGTACAGACCGACACGGTAAAGTAAAATTCCACCTAACGCAAATTTGGTCAGGCCATGGCTGCTTTAGACAATATCTGCACAAATATAGGTATGCACAGTCCTTCGCATGCACCGAGTGCGCGGGAGTTGAAGAAACCACGGAACATGTTTTCTACGCATTTCCTTACTTGGATGGTACGAGATCCGGCATGATAGCTGTAAGCGGTCATGAAACGACTCCGGATAACCTGGTCCAAAGGACATCTGGGACGCGATATTCATAGCAATCTCCCAGATTCTCCTCGATCTCCAACAAAAATGGCGAAACGACCAACGGCAGGTCGCATGGACCACCTAACTACTGAAGCCCAATGTACTTAGACATAGTGGGTGCTTAACAAGCAAAATAGCTCTCTCCCCAAGGCCAGGGCTTAAGGCACCCTCATCCCCACACTCTGAGTTCTTCAGGAGTCTGGTTGCAGATTTTTGATTCCGACTAAAAAAACAAGGTCTTTCATAGGACTAGAGCGGGATCGGCGCTGAGAATATAAAGCATCACTTAAGGTAACAAGTTCCGAACATATCCGGAGGCCTGCCAAGTTTTATCGCGACAAAGCTTTGCAAAGGCAGCTGTAGCATTAGCTCACTCGCCAATACAGGAACGTATCACACTTACTTTCTCAGGGAGTAAATGCCAAGATAACCAGCCCTAACGCGCAGAAACAAACCATTGAACTATATAAATGACCAGTATGCCATGGTCAGGATGTTACGTTACATTTTAAGCGAGCAGGGATTATAAAAAGTGTGTCAAGCAATACAAAATAATAAAAATATGTGCCAAGAAGAAAGGATGCTTTTCAGCATTCCTAAAGTTGTTGTGATGTCATGTGCTATTCATTTATGAGACTTTTCTACATGATCAAGAAATGATTAATCTAAATGAATGAATTTATACATCATACGTATATTAGACCGGTCGTTCATAAAAAAGTAACACAATAAGACTCAAATTTATTCATCCAATTCCTTCCACGGGGTTTTGATGTACTAATTATTTCACAACATATCACAATACACGTGAAATTAGACAATAACACTTTAAAAACAAATCGGAAATACTCAAATTGTAATGAAAGTCTTCCAGATAAAGATGTTTTTTTAAAGATTCAACTTGTTTTGCTTGTAGTACGTTCACACTACAGCTTATATTACGTGATATAGAGTATCATGATATCAAATGACATGTACATTATTTCCAGTGAAAACTAGATGTATAGTTGATTACGTCAAGATTACGTAACGCAAAAAACCGGGATTTTGGACCCCCCCCCCTATGTAACAATAAGTAACGCGTGACCAGACCCCCCCCCCACTATTTCACATTTCACAAATCATCACAAAAGCTGTTATTGTTGTTGATTTTATGATTAATTCCAATATACTTGAAATTAGTAAAGATTGCAAACATCATTCAATTAATTTCATTTAAGTATCTTAAAGCTAATATAAAGATTACGGAAAACATTACACTCATTGTACTGCATTTAATCAGGTTAATGGGTGTTCTTAAAACTGTTACAAATATTAGTTGAACAAGTTTATTCAAATGGCTTTAAGATATTTAAAGAATCACAAAAAAGTGTTATTCATATCACTTACATCAACAGTATTATATGCAATGCATAATATTGACCTATTGCAATTATTATAATCAAATATTAAGATTTATATTTTTTATATAGGTACAAATCAGAGTTTTCCTTTTTATCCGAGCAGTGCATGAATAAGGTCGCACTATGTACGAATAATTCACGGCAGAAACATAGAACAAAAGACGCAGTTTATTTGATGTAGGCTACACGCAGAGGAATATTGGGTGATTAAACGCAATGATTAGAATCAACATTTCTTGTTTATTAAAACAAACCACACCCCCAGCGAAAGAAGAAAGTTCGTTCGATCCAGCGCTCCGTTATTTTGGAAGATTTATTCGAGTGCAATCCATGGAAATAACTAGTTTTTTTTTTCTCAAAACATACTCACTTCAGTGAGTAGAGTAAAAGTGAGTCTTTTTTTCTAAGGCTGTGTTTCAATTCGTGAATTAATTTTAATTTAACTTAAACTTGACAGATGAAAACCAATCGATTAATCGATTAAAATCCCTATATTATTGATCCTCAAAGTTTCGATAACGTGTCTGTCAAAATTGAGTTACTGTCTGTCAGAAATAAGTTTGCACGAGTAGCAGACTTAATCGATTATTTTCCATCTGTCAAGTTTAAATGAAAATTAAAATTAATTCTCGAATTGGAACACAGCCTAAGAAGGCAATGTGGTTTTCCAGTGAAATAGGAAAATCAAGCAGTGCTTGCTGGCGAATTATCTTCCCGCTTATTTTCGGTTCATCTCCGCGTGGTGACGCTAACCAGCGATACACTACTACATCGCCAACGGTCATCCGACAGCGTTGAGCGAGTGCACCCGAAGGCGATCGCATCAGCGCACCGCTCCCCGCTCCCTGCATAGAAGTGCGACGTTCGCGCATACGGTGTGTCAGCAGCAGCAGCAGCAGCTACAGATCAGTAATATTAGTTAAGTTTTTTTTTCCCTGTCCCTCATCCCACTAGAGTTTAATTTGTGTGTTCTTTGTTTGTGTTTGTGTGTGATTTAAATTGTTGGGGGCGCTCAACGCTCCCACGAATAAGACAAATCGTGCATGTTGAAGAGGTTTCTTCGACATGGACGGTTGGCTGAAAAAGTGCCTTTGCCACCCGATGATGGGGAGGCACAAAAAATATTCAGACCGCGATCGTATCCAGTTGACTCGGTTGGTCCATGGGTTGTCTACTTTCAGCCCAAAATGAAACCTTTGAATGTGTACCAAATCACTACTGATCTGACGAAGCGATTTTCAGCCGTGACAGAGATCACGAAAGTAAAATTTAATAAACTCCGTGTTGTCGTCTCTAACCTGAAGCAGGCTAATGAGATTGCTTCCTCCCAGCATTTTACACTGGAATATCGCGTTTATATTCCAGCTCGTGATGTGGAGTGGTCACAGAGGCGAGTCTGTGCCCTGAAGTTTTGGAGAAGCGGGCGGTTGGCCGATTCAAGAACCCTCTTCTCCCCCCAGTTCAGATACTGGAAGTGAGAAAGTTAGCTAAAGTATCGCACAGCGAGGGTAAGAAAAAAGTTACCCCCACAGACTCGTTTCGGGTAACCTTTTCTGGCTCTGCCCTTCCTCAGTTCTTAGAACTGGACAAACTTCGGCTACCTGTGCGGTGGTTTGTACCT
This sequence comes from Aedes japonicus, assembly GCA_034211315.2. NCBI lineage: Eukaryota > Metazoa > Arthropoda > Insecta > Diptera > Culicidae > Aedes > Aedes japonicus. The sequence continues at coordinate 185,205 of JASCZW010005343.1, forward strand.
CGGGTAATGATTTGCCAAAACTGACAGCAGATGGGGCATACGGCCTCCCATTGCGGCAATAAGGCACGCTGCTCAACTTGCGGGGAGAAACATGACGCTGGTTCCTGTGCAGATAATACACTAAAATGCGTTTTCTGCAAGCGAACTCCTCCTCATGCTCTCTCGTCGTGCCCAGCGTATAAACAACGCGGGAAAAAATTGGAACGTTCTCTGAAACAACGTGGCAATGCTTCCCACTTGAAAACTTTTTTGAAGAAGTTAACATTAAAGTGGCCCCTCCTTGCAGCTATCATTTCCTTCGATGGATAATTTGCCAAAAGAGGTCGGGGACTTGATCACTCTTCTGCAGTGGAATTGTCGAAGTCTTATTCCTAAATTGGAATTATTTAAATTTTTAACTCACAATATCGGTTGTGATGCATTTGCTCTTTGTGAAACATGGCTTTCAGCCGAAATCGATCTTCCGATTCACGATTTCAACATTATTCGGCTTGATCGTGAGGATTCACGTGGAGGAGGAGTACTTTTGGGGATCAAAAAGTGCTACTCCTTCTATAGAGTGAATTTTCCTCCAATTCCAGGTATTGAAGTTGTCGCATGTCAGGCTGTTATTAAAAATAAAAGCCTTTGCATTGCTTCTGGGTACATTCCTCCTAGAGCACCAATTAACCGAAAACAACTTTCAGATATTTGTACGGTCCTTCGTGCTCCGCAGTTGACCATGGGAGATTTTGGTACAAACTGGGGAGAACTGTACGATGACAACCGGTTTTCTTTGACCTCTGTGACAACTTCAATATGACAGTTCTCAACAATGGTGAAGTTACACGCTTGGCTGGTCCATCCTCGATTGGCAGTAGATTGGACCTCACACTTTGCTCGAATTCATTATCGTTGGATTGCACGTGGAATGTGATCCAGGATCCCCACGGTAGTGATCATATGCCTGCAACAATTTCGGTTGCCACCGAGCTCACTCCGCCGGAATCCATCAACGTCACGTATGATCTAACTCGTAATATCGATTGGACAAGGTTCAAGACAGCAGTATATGAAGCCGTAACAACGGTAGAAGGGCTTCCACCGCTGGAGGAATATAACTTCCTCTCCAACCTGATTTTGGAAAGCGCACTTCAAGCTCAAACTCGACCAGTTCCAGGAACGTCATTTCGCAGGAAACCTTCTTCCCCATGGTGGGATCAGCAATGCACCGAGGTTTATCGCAAAAAGTCCGACGCGTTCAAAGTTTTTCGTAGACGTGGAACACCTGAGCATTTTGAAAGGTACGCGGCTCTCGAACGAGAATTTAAGAGCCTCATCAAGGCCAAGAAACGTGGTTACTGGCGAAAATTCGTGGACGGGTTATCGCGTGAAACGTCGATGAGTACTCTTTGGAACACGGCGCGAAGATTGCGTAACCGAACTACGAACAACAAAAGCGAAGAGTACTCGGACCAGATTCTGTGCTAGCACAAATATTTCCTCGCGAACCCACGAATTCGATAGATTAGATCAGCCAACCTTTTTCAATGGTAGAACTTTCTCTCGCACTCCTTTCGTGTGACAATACAGCTCCAGGAGCTGACAGGATTAAGTTCAACTTGCTCAAGAACTGTTTAATCAGTTTCTGGAACTTATCATTGTACTGGATGATTGGAGGCGGGTGAGAGTTACTGCCATTCAAAAACCTGGTAAGCCCGCGTCCGACCACAACTCCTATCGACCCATCGCGATGTTATCCTGTATTCGAAAGTTGTTGGAAAAAATGATCCTTTTCCGCTTGGACAAATGGGTTGAGGCGAATAACCTGCTTCCAGATACTCAATATGGTTTCCGCAGAGGTAAGGGAACAAACGACTGCTTCGCGTTGCTTTTCACAGATATTCAGTTAGTTTTTGCTAAAAAAGAGCAAATGGCTTCTGTATTCTTGGATATCAAGGGAGCTTTTGATTCAGTATCTGTTGAAGTTCTCTCAGATAAACTCCACGCTTGTGGTTTTTCACCATTAATGAACAATTTTTTGTACAATTTGCTGTCAGAGAAACATATGAGCTTTTCTCATGGAAACTCTACAGCTTTTTGATTTAGCTACATAGGTCTCCCCCAGGGATCATGTTTAAGTCCCCTCTTGTATAATTTTTATGTCAAAGACATTGACGGTTGTCTGAGTGAGAATTGTACGTTGAGACAAATTGCAGATGGCGGCGTAGTGTCTGTCACGGGACCCAATGGGGTCGATCTACAAGGACCCTTGCAGGATATTCAAATTCAAAGTGCACCTGGAGATCTCACATTGAGTACCTGAAGCGAAAATGCCAGCAAAGTGTCATTTTTTTCTGCACAATTACCGGGACCTGGTGGGGAGCGCATCCACAAGATCTTCTAACGTTGTACCGGACAACGATTTTGTCGGTTATGGAATACGGTAGTGTTTGTTTTCAGTCAGCGGCTCGGTCGCACATCATCAAACTGGAACGTATTCAGTATCGGTGTCTTCGTATTGCGTTAGGTTGCATGCACTCGACTCATACTATGAGTCTTGAAGTGCTGGGTGGCATGTTGCCACTCTCAGATCGGTTTACAGAGTTATCTCTCCGGCTCCTCACCAGGTGTGAAGTTATGAACCCCCAGGGGATCGAAAATTTTGAGAAGCTCCTTGAACTGAATCCTCAAACGCGCTTCTTTGTATCATTTGTACATAACACAGGATGTCAGCCCTTCGCTTAATATTCCCAGTTGTGTTTGCTTCTCCGACTTCGGAAATTCGGTTCATTTTGATTTATCAATGAAACAGGAGCTTCGTGAAATCCCAGAGCATCATCGTCCTATGATTGCTCCGGTGATATTTGCTGCAAATTTTGGCCTAGTTGATTCCACCAAAACGTTTTTAACTGACGGATTTTTGATAGAGGACTCCGCTGGCTTTGGTGTATACAATGAAAATTATAGCGTCGCTCGTAAACTTCAAGCTCCTTGTTCTGTTTTTGTCGCGGAATTGGCAGCAATTCATTTTTCTTTAGAAACTGTTGCCTCTTTTACACCGGATCAGTACTTCATTTTCACGGATAGTCTTAGTTCTATAGAGGCTATTCGCTCCTTGAGGCCGGTAAAGCAGACCTCCTATTTTTTTATGAAAATACGAGGTCTTCTAAGTGCTTTATCTTCACGTTCTTTTATTATCACCTTTGTGTGGGTCCCTTCTCATTGTTCGATTCCTGACAATGAGAAAGCGGACTCGCTTGCAAGGGTGGGCACTATGGAAGGCGATATTTATGACCGACACATCGTCTTCAACGAATTTTTCTATATTTTTCGTCAGATATCACTCCAACCTGGCAGTATAGATGGAATAGAGGAGACTTTGGGCGATGGCTACATTCTATCACTCCTAAGGTGTCTAAGAAATGTTGGTTCAAGGGATTAGATGTGGGTCGAGACTTCGTTCGTGTGATATCTCGCCTCATGTCCAACCATTATTCTTTAAACGCTCATTTGTTCCGTGTTGGGCTGGGAGACAGCAATCTCTGTGAATGCGGACAAGATTACCAGGACGCAGATCACGTTATTTGGTTTTGTCCTGAGCATCGTGGAATCAGATCTGAGCTTTATGATTCCCTTCGGGCTCGAGGTAGACAACCCAATGTACCGATTCGAGACATTTTGGCTGCACGCGATGTGTTTTTGACTAACATTAGCCTTAGATTGTAGTTAGATTAACTTACTTGTTTAGGTTAAATATATTTGAGGAATGTGTGCGCCAGTGTGTGATTGCGGTTGTGTGTGTGAGTGAGTGATTTTTTTTTTAAATTAAAAACGTTCAATTAAAAAATTGTAATTTGAAGTTCTAGATATAAGAAAACCATTGTTCCTTATGCTTTGTTCAAAATTTCCACCCCAATTTTCCCATCCTTAAAATTGTTATTCCTATTAACCTCGAGACGACCGCGAGTAATCGGTTCTATCCCCTTAACCTTAGTTCTAAAATAACTGGTATATAAAACATGAAAACTTGGCTCTGTAAAGTTGATTCGATTGAGCCTGTACAAATAAATGAATTCGTAAAAAAAAATCAAACCACACATTGTTTTAGTTTAATGCAATCATATATTTGAAACAATAAAATTTTGTATCGAATCCAATATTGTTAGTCAATTAATATTACTAACAGAAATTATTAAAGATTCAACCAAATAATTTGGTAGAGTCAACAATCAACAAAAAATTCAACAACATTTCTTCTCAATGGTTCTAACATTAAAAAAATAAATTTTTTTCAATTCAACCTGTTTGGTCGAATCAATGCAAAAATGCATTGTCACCAAAAAGTTTTTTTTTATTCAATAATAAATGCTTTTTTTTCAATAGAAACCTCCTTTGCATTCTACGAAAACAATACAAATATCTACGAGTAATTTGTTACCAATAAAAACCCGCATTAATCCACCGATGGCGAGACTGAACCCTTCTTACACTTCGCCAGAATAACGAACTCAAATGTGGCCAATATGGTACTGGATACATATTTTTATCAGAAATATCGTAGTGATTAAAATATGACATTAAAAGTGTTTAACGATATAAAGAAGAAATTACACAAATATTAGAAATTTCGTATATTTAGTCCACAGAATGAATTATTAGACAATCCTAAGCGTCAATTTTGATAATCAATATGGATTCAAGATGCTCAATAAGTACATGTTCGTTGAAAATTGCGTAGTTATGGTTAATGGAGACTTTCTGTAATTTTCGAATATACTCGATGCAGATCAAAACCACTCGAGCCAATCGATCCTGCTCTATTTCTATAGAGTCGCATAGTGTGCCTAGTCCGCTGTATGTGCTATAGAACACCCCAGATGCGACACAATAGAATGCAAGGGGCATCGATGGGTGTGAGTGGTATTGTTCGGTTTTGAACTGCAACGAGTATATTTTCATCTCACAATTCGTTGCTCTTATGCTCTCAAGTATGGTTTTGGTCATACCTCCATGAAGAATTATCCAATCATAATGAAACTTTGACCAGTTATTTGGAGATTTCATAGCTTTGATTTGGCACCAACAAATCTGTAATCGGAAACTAAAGTGTTTGATTACTATTATAATAGGCCTTCAAGTACTGTTTCGTTCATATCTTCGTAACGAAATGTCCGAATGAAAAAAAAATCAATAGCGTTCTATGGGAATGTTGTAGCTTTCATTTGCCGTCAACAGAACTGAAATCGGTCCACAAATGGCTGAAAACCGATGTGACATTATTTGTAACACACACACACACACACACACACACACACACACACACACACACACACACACACACACACACACACACACACACACACACACACACACATACACACACAGACATGTGCTCAGTTCGTCGAGCTGAGTCGAATGGTATATAACACTCGGCCCTGTGGGCCTCGGATAAAAAGTCGAGTTTTCAAGCGAACTTAATACCCTTCTATTGGTGTAAGAAGGGTAAAAAGAAACGGCTCTTAGGTCGCATGAACGACTGATAGTTCTACTTTATCGGCTCAAAATATATTTAAAAAAAAAATTTCACCACGAGGAGTTATTCTGGTCTTCACGAAATTAATTTTGGGCATTGTACAAAAAAGGTGTAATGATAGCGTTTTGTTAGAAAACAAGCAATATGAATGTTTCATATAATTAACGAGACATTTATTCTATGTGCAAAACCCATGTTTACGAAACGAGTGAAAGTTAATTTACGAAAATTAATTTCCAGTGTACGTCTCTATTTATCGAAGCTTTAGAATTTGGCCGGAAATCAAAAGATAGACTTAATTGATTTTTCTTAAAAGTTCAGATGCACCACTTGGCCATGAATGTGTTTCTAGAGTGGCCATACTCTCATAAGAAAAACATGCGATTGGCCATGAAAGGAACCAAAATTTAAAACTATGGCGATAATCGGTGCAGTGTACCAGTTATGGAAAACGTCATTAATAATACAAAAACATAGTTTTGGCTCAGTTTCGAAATTTTATTCTTCAAAATATAGATTGGAACCTTTCATCTGACGTATTGAAAGTGGGGTTTTCCCAGAATTTTTAAACATAGTTCTCAACTAGTATAAATTAACCCTTTTCTACTTGATGTAGAGGGAAATGTTCGCTCATCACCATGAGGCACCAAGAGTGGACAGTAATGTTTGCGAGAATGCAAGATATGAAGAGAAAGTGTTGAAAGTCCCGTCAGTGTACGGTAGGTTGGAAATAGAACAGAGGTATTGAAAATTTAGCGAAAGGGCATGTGGGTAAAGAAGTACTCGAACCAAGGACATTATTATTGCCTAACATCCCACTGCGGGGTAGGTCAAGGCACGGATGAATCCGCCACCTCAACAGGTTTTTCTACTTGCTACTTGCTACTTTGCTTGGCACACAGGAAATTTAATTGATGCAAATTGGTTATTCACCTTTAATTATTTTTTTTTCAAATTGGTTATTTTGTTACGTAACCCCACCCCCTCCCCCCTATGTCACAATAAGTAACGGTTGCTCAACCCCCTACCCCCCCCCCCCTCCCCTCCCTTCATGCGTTACTTAAATTGTGCACAAAGCCTAAGCAGTACTGCGAGCGTACTATTATTTTTCTTTAAATAGCAACGTTCGGCTCGGTTGGGTCGGGTTATCAATTTTACGAACCGGCTGCTCACCGAGCGAGCAAGTTGTCATGTTCCAACCCAATTACTAACCACCGGTGCGTTGTCGCACAGATTAACAATTTACCTATATTACCGTATTGGTCTTAGACCATCCGCACCAATACGGTAATATCGGTAAATTAGCAGCCTCGGTTAGCAGCCAGTGCGTAAATTTGACAACCCGAACCAACCGAGTCGAGCGTTGCTATGTGAAGAAACATAAGCAAAACAAGTAGAAACGTTAAAACAACATCTTCATCTGAAAGACTTTCATTTCAGTTCTTCCGAATTGTTTTTAAAGTTTTATTTGTTAATTTCAGGTTTATTGTGATATGTTGTGAAAAAATGAATGCATCAAAACCCTGTGGAAGGAATTGGATGCAAGAAGACAACGAAGTGCTTTGCAGGGCTTGGCTGGATGTTTCCCAAGATCCAATCTTTGGGACAAACCAGAACGTCGAAACCCTGTACGGAAGAGTATTCAGACAATACACTGCAGGAAATATTTAGCGAAACGAAACCGGTGCGAGAATAAATTTGAGTCTAATTGTATTATCTTTTTATGAACGACCGGTGCGAAAGTGGGTGGCTAAATCAAAATAGGAACGTTCTCAGTCATCAAAATTTTACCCTGATACGAACCCATCGGTGGGGATGGTCTTATACATGCTCGCTTGTATCTATTTTACTATAGAGCTATTTGTGGCATACTTTGGCCACCTTTAGTGCCATCGTACGGCGAATAAGGGAAAGATGTAAGGAATATGAGACAGGCCTTCCCCAAACATAATATCATGGTGCACAGTGCGGTAGAACGATGGTGTGTCCTGTCTTAGTAATAAATCAAAAATAGCGAGTGCAGGACGGTTGAAAAAAATCTTCTGAACTACATTTCGTCTAACAATATTGACATATGTAATACAGGGAATTCGCCAACATTTATAAACTGTAATCGTGATGAGGTTCTTGATCTCTCGATTTGCAGTGACCTTTTGTCGGGAAAGATTGTGAACTGGCATGTTTCTGATGAAGAATCATTGTCAGATCACAAGCATATTAGGTTTGATTATAAAGCAGAATCATTAATTACAGAAAATTATAGAAACCCAAGAAAAACTAATTGGGATCTAAATCGTTTTATTTAAAAAAAACTCGCATTAATCCACCGATGGTGAGACTGAACCCTTCTTACATTTCACCAGAATTACAATCTCAAATGTGGGCAATATTGTACTGAATACATATTTTCATCAGAAATTCCAAGAAGATTCACAAATATTCAATATGCCATACATTCAGTTGATAAAATGAACTTTCTGTCAATCCTGAACGTATTGTTCAGGATTGAAAAATAATTAAAATATTTCCATTAGTAGTCTATAATGAACTGTGTATGTTAGTTATATAAAAGGGGAAATTACATAAATATTAGAAATTTCATATAATCAGTCCATAGCATGAATCTTAAGCGTCAATTTTGATTATCGATATGGATTCAAGATGCTTAATAAGTACATGTTCGTTGAAAATAGTAAATGGAGACTTTGTGTAATTTTCGAATATACTCGTTGCAGTTCAAAACCAGACCACTCGAGCCAATCGATGCTGCTCTAATTCTATACAGTCGCATAGTGTGGCTAGTCCGCTGTATGTGCTATACAACGCAACAGATGCGACACAATAGAATGCAAGTGGCATCAATCGATTGGTCTTGTTCGGTTTTGCACTGCAACGAGTATATTGTCATCTCACAATTATGTGCTCTCAGGTATTGTTTTGGTCATATCTCCATGAAGGATTATCCAATAATAATGAAATTTTGACCAGTTATTTGGAGATATCATAGCTTTGATTTGGCACCAACAAAACTAAAATCGGTACACAAATAGCTAAGTATGTAATCGGATACTAAACTGTTTGATTACTATTATAATAGGCCTTCAAGTACTGTTACGTTCATATCTTCGTAACGAAATGTCCGAATGAAAAAAATCAATAGCGTTCTATGAGAATGTTGTAGCTTCCATTTGCCATCAACAGAACTGAAATCGGTTCACAGATGGCTGAGAAACCGATGTGACATTATTTGTAACGCACACACACACACACACATACACACACACATACACACACACATACACACACATACATACACACAGACATGTGCTCAGTTCGTCGAGCTGAGTCGAATGGTATATGACACTCGGCCCTGTGGGCCTCGGATAACAAGTCGAGTTTTCAAGCGATCTTAATACCCTTCTATTGATGTAAGAAGGGTAAAAACACTAATGCAATTGATGATACATCAATAAAAACTTGTTCACAATTAGAAAAAGACTCTGATGAAATCCTTTGTAAAATTATTTCATCGTATCATGCTAGTTGTCCTGTTCATCATAGGTCATCCAGCAAGGATGTTCCTTGGTGGAACGACAAACTGGCAGAATTGAGGAAAAAATCCAGACAATTGTTCAATCGAGCAAAAGCTACTTCAGACTGGGACCAATATAAAAAGGCTCTGACTGAATACAATAGAGAATTGAGGCGTGCCAAACGAAAGGACTGGAGACGGGTCTGCGAAGAGATCAACAACGCTCCAACAGCTGCAAGGCTGCACAAAGTTCTTTCAAAAGATCATTCAAACGGTCTTGGCAGCCTAAAAAAAGAGGATGGTAGTTTTACAGTCGATTGTTCCGAAACTTTGGAAGTTATGATGAGAGCTCACTTCCCAGGGTCAACTTCTGTATTTGCTGAAACACAGGACTTAGATGAGGTAGGACGCTTATGGTTAGCAGATGCTTATCTTAAGGCTTGTGAAATTTTCACGCCATCTGGAGATGAATGGGCACTGAGTTCTTTTCAACCTTTAAAATCAGCTGGGAGAGATGAAATTTTCCCAGCCCTGCTCCAGCAAGGAAAAGATTTGCTTACTACATTGCTGACTGAATTATTCAGAGCTAGTGTTACTCTAAGTTATATACCAAAAGCTAAGAGAAAGGTTCGGGTTGTCTTTATTCCAAAAGCGGGAAAAAGAGATAAAACGACCCCAACAAGTCAACAAGCTTAACAGAGTCTCCCTTGAGCAAATAACAATTTGCCTACCAATCAGGAAAATCTACAATAACGGCGCTACAATCGCTAGTTAATAAAATTGAGAAATCGCTTCAAGCCAAAGAAATAGCTTTGGTTGCTTTTCTTGATGTTGAAGGAGCATTCGACAATGCATCCTATAGCTCAATGCGTTCTGCAATGGAAGCAAGGGGCTGGATAATTGTATTATCGACTGGATTATGGCGATGCTAAAAGACCGAGAAATTTCTGCTGACCTTGAAGGTGCGCAACTAACTATTAGATCGATTAAGGGCTGTCCTCAAGGAGGAGTCCTATCGCCCTTTTTATGGTCCTTAGTAGTAGACGAACTCCTTAAAAGACTAGCAGAGCTAGGGTACGAGGTTATTGGTTTTGCTGACGATTTAGCTATAATAGTTCGTGGGAAGTTTGATGACACGATATCTAGTCGGCTACAAACTGCTCTCAATATAACTGTAAAATGGTATAGAATAGAAGGCTTAAATGTAAACCCTTCTAAAACTGTTATAGTACCTTTTACCAAAAGGAGAAAGCTAAATTTAAAACAGCCTACTCTCAATGGAGTTCAAGTTCAGTTTGCGGAAGAAGTTAAATACCTTTGTATTACTTTGGATAAAAAACTGAATTGGAACTCTCATATAGACAAGGTTATTACTAAGGGTACAAACGCCCTATGGGTATGTAGTAAAGCAGTGGGTAAAACATGGGGACTTCGACCAAAAACTGTCTATTGGATTTATTCTGCAATAGTTCGTCCGGAAATCACATATGCTTCGCTTATATGGTGGCCTAAACTTAATGAGGTAACCACCCAAGTGAAGCTAAGCAAACTACAGAGACTTGCCTGTGTATCAATAACTGGAGCAATGAAAAGTACACCATCTGTTGCTTTGGATGCCCTTCTTAACATGTTACCTTTACATCAATTTGGCAGCTAAAAGTGCCCTGCAATTCAAAAGATACAATAAGATTTTAGATGGTGATCTGGTAGGACATTTAAAGATCCTTAAGATTTTCAAGTTAAACTCAGATGTTAAAACAATAGAAGACTGGATAACAACGAAGACAAACTACGACAATCCCTTTAAAGTGGTTAAAGCTAGCAAGCATTTCAAGCAGCAATTCATGCCATTATTGAATGTGTGAATATTTGTTTAACGAGGAAATACAGATTTGCAAAGATCTGCATTTTTTCCGATAGTCAAGCAGCTCAATGCGCTCAAAGCTTGCACATGTAAATCTAAGCTAGTGTGGGAATGCATTCTATCTTTAAGACAATTGGCCAGTAGGAACGAAGTTACTTTATACTGGGTGCCCGGCCATTTTGGTATTGAAGAAAATGAAAAAGCTGACAGCCTAGCAAGAGCAGGTTCAGCATCAAATTTAATGGGTCCGGAACAATTTTGTGGAGTACAGAGTGTACTCTAACGACTGAAATAAAAAATTGGGAAATGTCCATGCTAGAATCAAACTGGAACGCCACGGATACATGCAGACAAGCCAAGAGATTTATAAGACCAAGTGCTGTAAAAGCCCGGATCTTACTAAATCTTAGTAAAAAAGACCTTCGGGTAATTACTGGTCTGTTAACTGACCACTGCCCGAGTAGGTATCACCTAAACAAAGTTGGAAGAATTCTTTCTACAGAATGTCGGTTTTGCCAATTTGAAACTGAAACTGCAGAACATATATTCTGTAATTGTGGAGCATTATTCAATCAAAGGATGTCAATATTTACAAAGGGGTCACTAGAGCTCCTCGAATTTTGGCAAAACGATCCTGGTAGGGTATTAGACTTTATAAAACAAGTCGAGCCTAACTGGGATCAGGGGCTATGTCAATCAATGTTCATCACACCTTAATTGTGACAGGATATTTGACTTGCACCAAATCAAACATGGGTCATGCAACAATAATCCTAATGAATGGATGCAGTTGTGTTTTGGCTCTACAGAAAAGGAAAAAAAACCACCGCCCAAGAGAATTACTTGTAAAATCGTTTTGCCAACTTTGAAGAGAACTCTGACGTACTAATGGGAAATATTCATCATGTGAAATTCTTCTTTCAAAAATCTCGCCTTCTTGTGCGCCCACCTTTGCTAGAGAGTCCGCCTTCTCATTGCCTGGAATTGAGCAATGTGAGGGGACCCATACAAAGGTAATCCTAAATGAATTTCGAATTGAGGACTTCAATTGCAATGTCCCATAAACATTGAACATGTGATGCTCTAACGACGACTACGGAAATTGTGAGTATCTTAAAATCTTACACACAAAATCTGTTCGGTAAAATTTCAAACAGCTGAAAAGCTCGGTAAACTTAAAAGTAATTCTTATAAATTAAAGAAAACATAAATTATTTCAAAATGTGCACTAAATACTTCATTCCAAAATTATCTCTTGATAGAAACATATTTTTTATAATGTTCCTTACATTTCATGTGCTGATGATTCAAAGTTTACTGATTTTTTCAGCTGTTAGAAAACTTTTAACAAATCTACCCACCTCAGTAAAAAAAATCTAAGTGTGTACAGCAGAACCGAATTCAAAGATGCATTCAAGCTAAACCAACAAAGGATCCCCCGGTACCGAATGCTATCAGATGGAGTCCTTTCATGGAATTAATGCAGGAGTTGCTGGATTGGCCGACTGGCAAACAATTTTTCAGTTCAAGGCAACATTATTTTATAATCAAAATCTTAATATTAAAGAGTGTAATTCAAATAACCCAAATAGGCGATGTAGTGATATATCATCAGATGGCCCATAATTACAAAAAGTGTATCGTCCTTAGGTCATGTGCCTTCATTTCCATATCGATGCAAAAACGGACGGTCGGTCGATTAAGTCAGAATTATTACTGCGGTCCATTCTAATCTTGTGTCGACTCGGCTCGCCAACCAACTGTAACACCAGAATCACTAGACTTCGTCGACAGGAATGCTGTGAACGCCGAACGTCTAGATAATTAATTTTAATTTTTGAGCGCCCACCTTGAATCCACGTAACCCAAACAAGACAAATCTTTTAATGTATCATATTAACCATTTACTGGTGTTAAATAAGTTACCTGCATAGCCGCTTCCAAACGATGATGTGAACCATTAGCCTCGAGCTAGCCACGAGTAATTGGCACCGCACTTTTACGAAAATCAAAAATAAAACATTGTTAATAATTGACAATATTGAATATCGATTCCGCAATGTGTTACACACGGCTGATCTTAATAAGTACATGAACTGATTAAAAAAAACATTTACTGCTGTGCAACGAGAAAAAAAAGTTATTTTACAGAGTACATTTTTAATAATCTGCACTAAACTGTTTTTTTTTTCATGACTTATATTATAAGATGTTATACCTGCTGTTACATCCGCTGAACCATCATATTCAGAATCAGCAACATACACAGATTGTAAATGGATCAGGTTTTGTATACCAAATGACACTACTCTGAGAAAAATTCTATCGTTATACCAACAATTATATCATGGTCAAGATGACTATTGCATATAATGGTTACAATAACCATGGAAATGGACAAATTCACCACGTTCATGGCATTCTTGACTATGATCATGGTAACAACGACTATTTCGACATTATTGTAAATGTGGAATCAACTATGTTTCATGGTAGTTTTGACCATGATAATAGTCGGTTCAAACTCACTATACTGCAATAGTCGTCCTAAACCCCAATAATGGTAAAATTGACTATCTAATTTCTTTCTGTGTAGTGGGCCACGACTCATGCATAATCGTTGGGTCCGCTGAGACAAGCTTTTTTCATCTCCTTTTGTATTAAATCTCCTAAATGTATTAAATGACGCCTGTATGTTCGCACGGCAAACGCAGCATGTGATTTATTGTGACAGAGACCCCCAAAATCGAAAAGCCCTAGTTGAACCTTAAATAACTAGTTGACCCGTCGTGGCTAGCCACGATTAAAAGTCATTGAAAATGTAATTTAATCGTCCATGCACAACTCAGGACTGATGTTATGTTATTGTCTGAGGGCCTGTCAATGGCCGACTATTTCACCGAAGCGTTTTAAGTGCATAAAAGGTGAAGGTAACATTACGTACTCATAATGCACAATAACAGTAATTGCAGAAAACTACGATTGCATTATACCGGGCAGACGCTTGCCGTCCAACTTGCTAACGCTCGTCGGACTATAACTAAAAAAAACATCCTCTGTTTGCATTAAACCGGGCAAACGCTTGAATCAGTCGTTTGCTAAGAATCGAATCGACGCTATGCTTACACTTCGGATTTCGGAGACTTCGGTGGAATTCTGCCACCTCAGTTCCTCAATCCTCCGGCTTTGCCGCATACCAACTTAAATTAAACTAAAATTTTTATTGTTACACTATTTTCAGCCACATAACAATAAAAAATGTACCATTCTCAAATGTTTTTAATGCCGATAATCAAAGAAATCAGAAAATACAATTTCATCTATGATAAAAATATTTTGGAAAAATCGAAATATACCGAAAAACGTGATATTAAACAATAAACGCCTTGAACTGGTTGCAGCAAATTTGATGTAAAATACAATACCATTTTTGCTGTGTATAAAACATATAAAAATATAAATATACATATATAAAAAAAATCAATTCTCTTATTGAACCAAAGAAAATATATTTACTTTTACATTTATTATAAAGACAATCTAGTTAGAAAAAACTTCTTGCAACACAACATTTCTTGTAAACCAAACATCGTTATCTTCGCAGCCTTGTCCCTCCGTACTCTTGATACAAATTTTGATGAATTCGGGATTTTTTTACCGTGAAAGTGCCACATACAACTGCCCATGAGAAAAAACTGGGCTATTCAGTAAAAAACCCACACGCTCAAACGTTTGTCCCTGCGCTTTGTTAATTGCCATAGCAAATGCTGGAATAACCGGAAATTGGCGTCTCTTAAGGATGAATGGATAATTTGAATCGCTTGGAGCAAAGTTGATTCGTGGGACGCACACTACATCACCTCTGTGAGATTCAGATATGATCTCACACGTGATGAAAGATTCATGAAGGGCTTTGACTACCATTCGCGTCCCATTGCATTGCATAAACCTTTTTTAGGGTTTAAGTTACGTTGCAGCATTACGATTGTTCCAAGCCTAAACACAAAACGTGAGATGGAACTCCGGATGGATTTAGGGTGTATAGGTACTACACAGGGTATGCATTTACATCGTTCACATCCTCAGTTTGTATTGAATCTGTGCTGTAATAAACTTTAGCAGCTCCCTCCTGCTGATCAATTATAGCTCGGTTGATTTGAAGAATTTCCTTATTGGTAGGCACCAAAATCACACGTTTGGACAAATCCACTGATGTTAAGCGGTGGATATTTGTTTCAAATACTGTTTCAATAAAACTGCCTTGTTCAATCATTTTTGATGGAATCTGCACCGCATCATGTGGGATCCCTTCAATTTGTGGTACATTCCATATGCCTATGTCCAATAGCCATTGATTGAAATCAGCGTCACCTTCATTTCGCATATTGGATACCAAAGATAGCACCTCAAAACAGGACCATAATGGGCTAGACTTGAGACATATTTCAAAACTATCTGCGCGTGCACCATTTGGAACGACCGGAAGAGTCTGTCGCCAATCTCCTCCAATGACTATCACCTGTATGATAAAAAATAAGGTTTATGAAAAAGCTTTATTAAATCAATTATAAAAATTATTGTTACCTTTCCTCCAAATGGAACGCTGTAGGCCATCATATCACGTAAGACCAAATAGATACACCGAAGTTCGTGCTTTGAAAGCATTGTTATTTCATCCATTATGATGAGGACTGCCTTTCTAATGACCTCGGCTTCTTTAGAGTTTTGGAGAATCTTTGACAAAGACGTCTCCGTAATAGGCACTGGTAGTTTGAAACCTCGATGAATCGTTTGACCTCCTTTGATGAGGGTTGCTGCTATTCCTGGCATAGGCAAGTGCAGTTTGTCCACGACTTCTTAAGAAGCTGATTAACGTGTTGTATAAGTATGTCTTACCGGAACCTCCCGGTCCGTTTAGGTAGAACAGCTTGTGGCTTCCACCGTCATCTATACTTTTCATTATTTTTCTGATCGAATCTAGCTGATGAATATTCAACGTGGAAATTTTGTGCTCTGCTTCAATGGATTCTTGCTCTGTATTGATAAACTCGACGCTTGAAATATTAACGGTAGGTTCTGGCAATCCAAAAGAGGAACAACTAAATCCGTGCTGACTTAAGACGTCCTTGAGATCGTTAAGAGCAAGATTTATAGCATTTCGCTCATCGTTCCGCTGGGAAAAATCAAGACACATATGAGCAACGTACTTTTCCTACAAAGCTAATGGATTCGTTGGAGCACAAAATACACAAATAAGCGCAAAAGTTTGTCTCAATTGGGGAGGCATGAGAAAAACTACCGCTTCATCCAAACATTTTTCCCACTCTTCGTCTGACGACAGAAGGTTCAAATGAAATGCTGTTTCCTTGAAAGTGTGATACTCGACTCCATTTATGGTTCGAAGGTACTCAAAACTTGTAGCACCAGGCACGTGAAGAAGCAGTAATCGTAGACAGAAGCGCTCAATATCTTTGTTCCACGTTGTCGTCGAACCCATGTAGCACGCTGGAATACATAATGATGTGGAATCTCCGTGTACAGATACTGATTAGCACATGGATCTTCTTGATTCAGCTTGAACCAAGCTTGAAGTTTTGTGCTTCGAATCGCTGCTTGATCGAGAGCTTCTTGTTCATGCTCCGCCTCAAATATAATTTGCTGTTGGTTGGGCAGATGAACTGGCAGGCGAATAACACCGTGTGACCGGTCATGCATATGAAATTCCAACAACCGCCACATTGCCTCCTGCGCGCTCACGTACCGCGCATTGATGAAAGTAGCAATTTCATCGTGTATCATTGTCTGATTATCTCCACCGCCAACAACAATGTTTGCACAGTCAAATCCTTTATAAACGTATTTATAAATGTACTTTACTGCTTTCAATGATGTAAAAATCTCAGTGTTAATGTGGGCATTGTATTTCAACAGAAGATATCTGTTAAACGGTACCACATAACGATTGTCAAGTTCACGATTTCCAACCGTTACACTAACATCTCGCCGGCGGTACAAAGGATAGCCGTTGGCATTAGTTACTGTTTCGGGCTGAAGCTGTTTTGGAAATTGCTTCTTACATTCTCCATTCTCCATATATGGTGCTGATGGGCAAACGGGACCACATGGACCGTGTATCATGAACTTCGTTACTGCTTCAAAAAGGACGGGGTTCTGTTCACGTTCAGGAATTTCAGCACACACAACTGCATCAATTCGTTCTGAAGTTTTGAACTTATCTCCTTCTTCCAACACTACCAACATGTGAGCGTGAGGAAGCCCACGTTTTTGGAACTCAATTGTATACACAAAGGCAATACATTTTCCTAGTACGTGGTTCACTGTTACATCCTCTATTATTGATCTGAGCTTCAACCGAAATACTCGAGCAACTAAGTCAGGACGATCACAAACATGTTCAAAATTTCTCAAATTAATTTTTATTTCGACCCAGTTCGGAGTGAATGTGATGAAAAGGTCAGGTGGACCATATCTACCAAATATTGACATCGCATCCTGGAGCCTCTCCCTCATATTACGTGGAGATCCTTCAAAAGAAGATGGCAAAATGATTGGAATTCTTGCCTCTAATCCAGCATCCCCAGCAACGTTTGCGACGTGATCTACATGTCCTTGGTACAACTCCGCTCGTAGTTTGTTCTGCTTATAACGTACAAAGTTTAGGTTGTTCGCCTCAACTTAAAGATAGGAATCTACGATCCACTATTGAGTTAGCTTTCCCGCGCTGATGATAGGGTTGAACTCATTACGAATTGCAGTTTGTGCAACCTTAAACTGGAGGATGCTCACATTTGTCCTGCTTCCTTGTAATGCACCTAGCAATTGGTAAAATATCTTTGAGTTTTTAGGTACGAAACAATTTTTTGTGTTGAGCTTACCTGGATACGGCTCACATTGCCAGTTAGGCTGCCAACCTGGTTCGCCGTACGGATACAGGATCACATATGTCATTGGATCAAGGTTTGGACTCAAGATGCTGATGTTGACAAATTGTTGATTCTCGTTGACTGGATTTCTAGGATAAATTCTAATGTCACGTTCGAATGGTGGCACACCGTCATTGTCTACAAATACCATTGCTATTTCATTGGATGTTGGCATGTAATAACGGCGTTGGTCACTTTGACGGTCACGACGCATCACCATGTTAACTACTGGGATGGATTTATTTTCTCGTTCTGCTGTTGCTCGTTCTCGTTCTTCAATTTCGCGAATCATTTGGTATGAAGCAGCAAGTCGATTATTTTTACGAAGGAAACGATCAATAGCATCTTGAATATTGAGACTCCATGGTTGATTGTCAAATTTTCTGAGAGTAATAGAAAGCATTCAATGATAGATTTAAAATGCAAATAATTATGTCGATCGTTATATTATTGTGTTTGCATACAATTCAATGTTTCACTATTTCTTAAGTCAATAACTATTCTGAGTTTTTTGTTCCCACGCAAGATAAGTCACAGTATCTTTGCAACACTTTACCTTTACACCACTTGTATCTTTACACAGACAGCTTCGTTAAATATGTAAAATTTCCTTATGGCTTTCCAGCAACACCGCGGTTAATATCGAAAACTTTAAAACACCGATTTTCACTTGCAATGTTACTTTCTTCTGCTTGATTACTATCAGACTTTCAGCCTTTGCCAATTGATATCGAACTAATCAACAGGACCGCTTAAAGTGCGCCCTTATATACTGTATATTCGGAAATTCTAGAATGTTATCGAATTTTCGACTTCAAGCGATGTCTTTCTTCCAGAACATTCTTTTTCCTTCCAGAACATTTTTTTTTTCTTCCAGAAAATTCTTTTCTTTCAGAACATTTTTTTTCCAGAACATTCTTTTCCCTTCCAGAACATTTTTTTTCCTTCCAGAACATTCCTTTTTCCAGAACATTCTTCTTCCTTCCAGAACATTCTTTTTCTTTCCAAAACATTCTTTTTCCTTCCAGAACATTTTTTTTTTCTTCCAGAACATTCTATTTCCTTCCAGATCATTCTTTTTTCCAGAACATTCTTCTTTCTTCCAGAACATTTTTTTTCCTTCCAGAACATTCTCTTTTCCTTCCAGAACATTCTTTTTTCTTCCAGAACATTCCTTTTCTCCAAAACATTCTTCTTCGTTCCAGAACATTCTTCCTCCTTCCAGAACATTATTTTGACTTCCAGATCATTCCTTTTTTCCAGAACATTCTGTTTTCCTTACGGGACGTTCTTCTTCTTCTTCTTCTTCTTCTAAACAGTCTTATATAAGTACCCACCTTTTATATACACCTTGGTGTTGCCATCTTCCCACCCTTGTTGAGCAACCATGAGCGTTACGGACTATATATATTAATGTATTGAAATCTATATTTTATTTTACAGCTATGAACAATTCGAAAACAACTTGGAAGAACAACCGGAGGACATTCTCATCGATTTCATTACAAGATATGGCCAAACCATTATGCGAGCGAGAGATGATTTAGAAAAGTAAGTTATATGATACGCAACTTTCTCGTGCTTTCTCCAAAAATAAACTTAATATCGGCTATGTCCCTTATTCTTATCGTGCGCCCTCTCCAAATCTTTTCTTTACCAGTTTATTTGTGTATTTTTGTTTTCTTCCTCTCTCCACAGATAAAAATAATCATAACAAATGTATTTGAAAATCTAATAATTTTTTGCCATAACGATTTACAAATAATATCTAATCGATATGGTTATAAACTTTAAGAGGAAGTTCCAATAACAACTATCCCTCACTTTAATGAATACCATAATTCCTTCCACATAGAAAGTATGTGTCAAGCTTATGATTCTTATTCCTCTTTTTGATGAGTACCATTTTTCCTTCTTTATAAAAAGTATGTGTCAAGTTTATGATTTCCATCCCTCATTATGATAAATACCATGTGCCGTCATATAAACGTTATTGAAACTTTTGCTACAACACCATACGAATTTCTTTATAATTTTTATTGAAACTACCTGTTAAAGTTTATAAGCATGTCGATTAGCTTAGTATTTTTAAATCACTATGGCAAAACATATATATTAAATTTTCAAATACACTTGTTATGGTTGTATTTATCCATGTTGAGATCGATTCAATAAATTCAACCGCTTTGAATCACAGAAACTGTAATAAGTTTAAATAATTAATAAATATGGTAGATTAATCAAATATTTACACTTACTTTGTCTCATATCCAGTTGCTGGAATTCATCTTTTTTCAAAGTTGATAATTTTACCAAATATACACCGCTTTCTATAAATAAATAGCTAATTCAACAATTACATCAAGTAACATATCATATATACCTGAAAAACCTGTTAGTCACTTAAATGCAACTCATTCAGGACAATTGATAAAAAACCTTCGAGCGCCATTTTGACTTTTGTTTTCAATCCAAAACCCAATCAAAAGTATGAGTCAAATCTAATAACTATCGAGCTTACTGGTTCCTGCCATCATAGACGTTCTGGCTCTGTTGTTGAGTGCGGTGATGGGGTCTTCCAAACTTCAATCTCAGGCAAGTATGAGCTTAACCGAACCAACCCGGCTTCTGATTTGTTTTTGCATCCTAGTACTACGCCACGTGACACAACATCAACTAACCGTACTGTCATGGATACCGCACCCACTAACAACCTACGTGTGTATTACCAAAATACCAGAGGACTTTTGACCAAATTGGAAGATGTTTATCTTGCTGTGCTCGATGGCGAATATGATGTTTATGTATTCACGGAAACCTGGCTCGATGGAAGAATCAACTCAGTTCAACTTTTTGGCGACAACTTCACCGTGTATAGAGTGGACCGCAGTTTAGCTAATAGCTCTCGTATGCGTGGAGGTGGCGTTCGTGTTGCCGTTTCCAATGTGCTTGTTTCCTGCCAAATCGCCGTAGGACAGTTCAATTCTATTGAAACAGTTTGGGTTATAGTTTGTCTTTCCAAACGAAACTTTTTTATCGGCGCTTCGTACATTCCTCCTGACCGACGACGTGATTGCAGCATTATGCAACTTCACCTGGATGCAACAGAATTTGCCTCTGAGTTGACTACTTTGACGGATGTGCTTCTTCTGCTCGGAGATTTCAATCAACCAGGGCTCAATTGGTTGTCCTCCGGTTACGGGTATTCGTTTCCTGACCCAGTTGCTTCAACCTCTACTTCTGCTAGTCGCCTACTTATCGATGGAACTGGTTTTCTAGGACTGCGCCAGATTAATTCAGTTTCCAACGTCCAATCAAACTTGCTCGACTTGGTGTTTATCTGTCAGAATTCACTGCGCAAATGTACTGTCGTTGAAGCTCCGGATGCCATTGTGCCACTTGATAACTACCATCCCGCTCTGGATATATCAATAGCATACGAACCTAATCTCCATTTTGATGAACCTGTAAGCACCGATCGACTCAATTTCCGCAAAACTGATTTTCAATTGCAAATTAAAACGAGTGCGCGCTAGGGCTCTTCGCACTTTTGCCATTCGGAGATGTGCCTCTACCAAATTGGATTTTAATCGCGCCAGCAGTGAATATCGGCGCTATAACAAACTCCGCTATAAATATTATGTACATCGCACACAAGAAAATCTTCGACGCCATCCGAAGAAATTTTGGTCGTTCGTGAACTCAAAGAGGAAGGAAACTGGACTACCGTCATGTGTGTTTCTCGATGGAAACCTAGCACGTACTAACGAGGAGAAATGCAGTCTTTTTGCAAGACACTTTTCGAGTGTATTTTCAAGCGATTCACCATCTGAAGCTGATATTGAAAGTGCTGTGCGGGAAGTACCCAGCGATGTGATTACCATGGATGTCTGTGCTGTCGACGTTCAGGTGGTTCTTTCGGCGATACGCAAGACCAAATCGTCCTTTAATCCTGGACCTAGCGTGATTCCTTCTGCTGTGTTGAAAAAATGCTCCGACATTTTAGCTACTCCACTTTCTCTGCTTTTCAACTTATCACTCCAGCAATCAAAATTTCCAATGCAGTGGAAGTGCTCTACTATGTTTCCAGTGTTCAAGAAAGGAGACAAAAGTGATATAAGAAATTACCGTGGCATTACTTCACTCGGTGTGGAATCAAAAGTATTTGAGTCGCTGATCAACGACAAATTGTTTGCTGCCTGCAAGAATTACATCAGCCCCTATCAACATGATTTTTATCCCGGCCGCTCTGTTGAAACGAATCTTGTCAGCTTTACGTCGTTTTGCATGGAGAATGTATGTAAAAAACTCCAAGTCGATGCTGTTTATACCGATCTCAAATCTGCCTTCGATAAAGTTAACCATGACTTACTGCTTGCAAAACTGGAGAAAATTGGTTGTTCCATTGCTTTCTGCACATGGCTTCGATCTTACCTTGTGCAACGTCAAGTATCTGTCAGTATTGAAAACAGTGCATCGGACTATTTTTCAAACCATTCCGGAGTTCCCCAAGGAAGCACCCTGTGACCATTGCTGTTCTCGCTTTTCATAAACGATGTTTCCCTCATATTGCTTAATGGAGGTTTTCTGTTGTTGTTTGCAGACGACCTTAAAATTTATCTGGTCATTCGAAGCCTAGCAGACTGTTACGAACTACAGAAACTTCTTGAAATTTTCAGTAATTGGTGTGTGCGAAATATGATGGTTCTGAGCATCTCAAAATGTTGCGTAATAAGTTTTGGTCGAACGAATAATGCTATCCAGTTTGATTACAGTATTGCTGGATCTCCACTTCAACGGGTTGATCATGTGAAAGATCTCGGAGTTGTATTGGACGAAAAACTAACATTTACTCGCCACTTCTCAGGTACCATTGATAAAGCCAATCGCCAGCTTGGGTTCATGTTCAAAATCTCCAATGAGTTTCGTGATCCGCTGTGTTTCAAAGCTCTTTACTGCTCTCTGGTACGCTCTATTCTTGAGTTTGCATCTGCTGTATGGAACCCCTACCAGGCTGTATGGAGTGCGCGGTTTGAAGCTGTCCAACGCAGGTTTGTAAGATATGCTTTGCGCCACCTTCCATGGAGTGACCCGTTAAACTTGCCTGCTTACGCCGATCGCTGTCGCCTGCTGGGGCTGGATACTCTGGCTAAACGAAGGAATGTCGCGCAATCTGTGTTCGTGGCCAAGCTTCTCCTATCTGAATATGATGTTCCTGAGTTGCTGTCGAGAATCAGTCTATATGCTCCTGCCCGAACCCTTCCACCGAGAGCGTTGCTTCACGAAGAATTTCAGGCAACCAATCATGCTGCAAATAGTTCCATTGTCGCCATGATCCGTCGGTTCAACGTAGAATCCGACGAATTTGATTTTAACATGTCCGCCTCAAGATTTCGTCACCGCTTGCTGAACCGTTTTTAACGATGACTTTTATTAGATTTAAGTTCTTCATGTAGACCACAAAGTCCGATGAATCAAAGACAAATACAAATACAAATACAAATACAAATAACTATCAGTCATAAGGTGAGCCACATACATTTTATTGGGTTTGAAAATGAAAAATATGTTTCAAAATAATACGTTGCATGTGAAACACAAATAGAAATTATTTGATATGATATGGAATACATGTGACGGTAGCACATAAAAGGTATAGTTTTGAATTAATATATTCATTATTTGATTTTTTTTATCAGTGTCTGATTCTCTACGGCAGCCCTCAGTTTGCACCAATATAATCGATAAAAAGATCCCTAAAATAATAAAAAACGTGTCATAAAAAAAACAACAAGTGATCTATGAAAGCTATGTGAAATTCGGTTAAAACATGCGAATGATAACTAAAAAATGTCAGTTTGATCCATACTAAATTTAAAATCTGTGTAAAAAATATACCGCTTCATCATTTCAAAACAAGTTTTCGAATTGACCGAATTTCCCTCAAAAAAGAGTAAGAAGAGCCACAAAAATTGGAAAATTGTTGTCAAAATAATTTATAAATCCATAAAAAATACAATTTGCTCTTTGAAAGGCTTATCTATGACCCCTTCTTAAAGTATGTAAGATCCCTGATTTCATAAAAAATGGAACATAAAATAGCCTCATTGATTCGGTTTAACTACTCACATTGTAAGTTAAAAATCGATTGTGTTTCACAGTTGAATCAAATGTGCGCACTAATAAATATATGTTCTGACCTACAGTGTACTATCGACAGATCCTTGAGGAATGGAAAATGTGTTTTGTTTGAAATACATTTATCCAACATAAATAAAATACTTCGAGAGACCCCTCGGTAGAAAAGCACCGTTGAAATTGACATAAAATTATGGCAATTGATTTCTAAAATATCCTTCAAGCTCTACGCTACAATGGCGCAATGCCCCCCGAAAAATATTTAAATGTTTCATTAGATTACTACCCATGAAAATAATTAAAATGCTAGAAGAGTGACGAAAATGCCAATCTGGTAGCCCTATAATGGAATTAAAGATCGCAATACCAGGCCTAATTATGAACAAATAGATAAAAAATTAATATTTATTTTTATTGAAAGTGAAATTTAAGCTAAGGAATTGAAGCAAACGAAATTCAAAGATTCTCAAAAAGAAAACAAAAGACCTAGGGAATGCCAGAGATGTCAATTTGACGGGATATTTCTGACAAAGTATATTACAAAATAGTCAAATCTAAATCATCAGACTACGAAAATGTAAAACGAGTATCTTTAATGTCTCTTTCAAAATTAAAAGTAATAGAAATCAGCCAGTATTGTTTTTAATTTTTATTTTAGCAATAATTCTACCAACTGTAAACTCATTTCAACAGAGGTTACATGTGACATATTAAACAATTATTCCAAAGTTAACTATGTGTTAAAACCCGCATTAATCCACCGATGGTGAGACTGAACGCTTCTTAAACTTCACCAGAATTACAAACTCAAATGTGGGCAATATTGTACTGGATACATATTTTCATCAGAAATTCCAAGAAGATTCAGAAATATTCAATATGCCATACATTCAGTTGATAAAATGAACTATTTGTCAATCCTGAACGTATTGTTCAGGATTGAACAAAAATTAAAATAATACCATTAATAGTCTTTAATGACCTGTCTAAGTTAGTTACATAAGAGGGAAAATTACATAAATATTAGAAATTTCATATAATCAGTCCATAGAATGCATTATTAGACAATCCTAAGCGTCAATTTTGATTATCGACATGGATTCAATATGCTTAATAAGTACATATTCGTTGAAAATAGTAAATGGAGACTTTGTGTAATTTTCGAATATACTCGATGCTGCTCTAATTCTATACAGTCGCATAGTGTGGCTAGTCCGCTGCATGTGCTATACAACGCTCCAGATGCGACACAATACAATGCAAGCGGCATCGATTGGTGTGATTGGTCTTGTTCGGTTTTGCACTGCAACGAGTATATTGTCATCTCACAATTATGTGCTCTCAGGTATTGTTTTGGTCATATTTCCATGAAGGATTATCCAATCATAATGAAATTTTGACCAGTTATTTGGAGATATCATAGCTTTGATTTGGCACCAACAAAACTAAAATCGGTACACAAATAGCTCAGTATGTAATCGGAGACTAAACTGTTTGATTACTATTATAATAGGCCTTCAAGTACTGCTTCGTTCATATCTTCGTAACGAAATGTCCGAATGAAAAAAAAATCAATAGCGTTCTATGGGAATGTTGTAGCTTCCATTTGCCGTCAACAGAACTGAAATCGGTTCACAGATGGCTGAGAAACCGATGTGACATTATTTGTAACGTACACACACACATACACACGCACATACACACACATACATACACACAGACATGTGCTCAGTTCGTCGAGCTGAGTCGAATGGTATATGAAACTCGGCCCTGTGGGCCTCGGATAAAAAGTCGAGTTTTCAAGCGATCTTAATACCCTTCTATTGATGTAAGAAGGGTAAAAAGGGAAGTTAACATAATGCAATTTTGAACACTTATTTGAAGATTTTATAACTTTAATTTGGCGTTAACAAAGCTTCAATCCTGAGCTTCAATTTTGATTGTCGATATGGATTCAAGATGCCTAATAAGTACATTATCGTTGAAAATAGTAAATGGAGACTTTGTGTAATTTTCGAATATACTCGTTGCAGTTCAAAACCAGACCACTCGAGCCAATCGATGCTGCTCTAATTCTATACAGTCGCATAGTGTGGCTAGTCCGCTGTATGTGCTATTAGGCTGATGCAAAATTCGAAATATTTGCTCCCCTAAGCTTAATCGACGCCAATTTGGGTCCTGATAGTCCCCAAAAAATTTTAACACATTTGGTTTTAATTTGGCTTTGCACACGCTATTCAAAGTTTGTATGGGAATTAGTATGAAGAATCTCAAACTTACATTTCCAGATCCCTAACATCTTGATATTATGTCCTTAAACCAAATTTTATATACATTCATATAGTGTAAGTTGTCAACTATCAAAATGCCGAAGATACCTGACATGTAAATTTTATACAAAAATAGTTATTCAATAAAACATTAAATACACACTTTAGGTATGATGTTTTATTCTTATTTTTGTTTTCTTATTATTTATATGTTTTTTATATTTTATATTCATATATTTTATGTATTTTATTTTATTTATATTATGATATATATTTTATATATTTTATATTTTTATTTTTTATATACATTACATATTTTTAATTCTTATTATTATATTTGTTGAATAACTATTTTTGTATAAAATTTACATGTCAGGTATCTTCGGCATTTTGATAGTTGACAACTTACACTATATGAATGTATATAAAATTTGGTTTAAGGACATAATATCAAGATGTTAGGGATCTGGAAATGTAAGTTTGAGATTCTTCATACTAATTCCCATACAAACTTTGAATAGCGTGTGCAAAGCCAAATTAAAACCAAATGTGTTAAAAATTTTTGGGGACTATCAGGACCCAAATTGGCGTCGATTAAGCTTAGGGGAGCAAATATTTCGAATTTTGCATCAGCCTAATGTGCTATACAACGCTCCAGATGCGACACAGTAGAATGCAAGCGGCATCGATTGGTGTGATTGGTCTTGTTCGGTTTTGCACTGCAACGAGTATATTGTCATCTCACAATTATGTGCTTTCAGGTATTGCTTTGGTCATATTTCCATGAAGGATTATCCAATCATAATGAAATCCTGACCAGTTATTTGGAGATATCATAGCTTTGATTTGGCACCCACAAAACTATAATCGGTACACAAATAGCTCAGTATGTAATCGGAGACTAAACTGTTTGATTACTATTATAATAGGCCTTCAAGTACTGTTTCGTTCATATCTTCTGTGGTGACCGGCGTCACCTCCAGCTTCCATTTTTTTATTATTTAAAAACGAACTTCCTATCGCTCCAAACTTAGTTTTCTGAATGACGATCCAATCTTGCTCCGCCAATTCCGAAACCCAACAAGTCGTTCGTTCTCTCTCTCTCTCTCTCTCTCTCTTTATCTCTTTCTCATATACGGGAAGCTCTCACCAATACTTTTATATCACAACCTTTCGTCCATCCATCATAAGCAATCGATATTTATAAACGCAAAACACGCACACAGTTTGGTAATCGTTTCACTCTCTTGAAAATTCCCGATAACCAATACAACAGAACCCTGCAAATCGTCGGAGACCAATCTGTTCTAATGTGCAAACTTTACTCATCGGTTCAATAATGGCTTCATACATGGCTTCATAGCTAGTTTTTATGCACAGGGAAATGTTTTATAATTAATTTCACCATTCAGGAGGGTTGTAACCATGACCATAGTCAATAATACCATGAACGTGGTGAATTTGACAATTTTCATGGTTATTGTAAACATTTTATGTAATAGTCATTTTGACCATGATTTAACTGTCGGTACATCCATGGAATTATTTTCAGTGTAGCAAAGTTACACACTATCATTAAAATCCATACTATTTTCATTAGGACCCAGCATATTCCAATGGGGCGATAAGTGTCAATTCAGTGTGTTTTTTGTTTTGGTTATACTTCTCGTGATTTTCCTTATCAAGTAATCAGGTATGTTCCTTAATTTATTTAATATTTTTCATTATCTACTACATCTTCGTAACGAAATGTCCGAATGAAAAAAAAATCAATAGCGTTCTATGGGAATGCTTCGATTTGCCGTCAACAGAACTGAAATCGGTTCACAGATGGCTGAGAAACCGATGTGACATTATTTGTAACGCACACACACACACACACACACACACACACACACACACACACACACACACACACACACACACACACACACACACACACAGACATGTGCTCAGTTCGTCGAGCTGAGTCGAATGATATATGACACTTGGCCCTGTGGGCCTCGGATAAAAAGTCGAGTTTTCAAGCGATCTTAATACCCTTCAATTGATGTAAGAAGGGTAAAAAAAGGCAAACTGTTCACTACAGACTAAAAAACTGTATTGCCTATATTGAGAGTGGAATGGTTTTGAACAATACATATTATGGAACTGAAATAAATAGTCTTCCTTATTACAGATAATGAATAGTAGTGAAACCACTAAATCAAAGGAAGCATCAGTAGCAACAACAAAATTAACAATAAACAATGAAATTCTTCAAACCAAAGAGCGTTTGAGACGAACTATGGTAAAATATACGGATTTGCAAATCGTGATATCCCCATCGACGAAATTTCGGTTTTTCTGGAATGTAGACTTGTTGTGTGTGCCTGGAATGTAGAATTTCTGTACGTTCTCCATATCCAGCATAGCTATAAAGCTCTCTGCTATAACGAAGCTTATTTATATTCGGTCGTGAATTTTTTACTTTTTTCTTGTGTCGTCAATGTTGTAAAATCATTATTCGGCTGTTCCCTATAAGGTTACGTGTCATAAACTCATATTGAGTGAATTTGTTCCGTTCTACATCGCCACCGTGATAATATTTCATGAACAATTTTCGACGGACAATCGGAGTGTTTGTGTTTTTGTTTAGTGCTATTGTGCCATATTTCCCCCCACGTTACTGCTAACTTCCCCCCACGTCGATTTTTTTCCTGAAGCGACATCTGACGGAATTCAGTGTAAACTTCTGTTCATATTGCTAAGCTTTTCATCTGCTCGAATCCGCTTGACATCGGCTGCTATACAGTATACGCTTAGGCGCATTATAATGGCAAAGCAATGTGCAAAGTGCACCGAGGCAATTACGGGTATCGATTATGTAGTCTGCCGTGGCTACTGCGGGGCTACTTTTCACATGAATACCTGTTCAGGTGTTACACGTGCGCTGCTATCGTACTTCTCATCCCATCGAAAAAATCTCTTTTGGATGTGTGATGGGTGCGCGGAGCTGTTTGAGAATTCACACTTCCGTACGATCTCGAACAAAGCTGACGAGAATTCACCT
Source organism: Aedes japonicus (assembly GCA_034211315.2). NCBI lineage: Eukaryota > Metazoa > Arthropoda > Insecta > Diptera > Culicidae > Aedes > Aedes japonicus. The sequence continues at coordinate 214,520 of JASCZW010005343.1, forward strand.
CTTAGTTCGCTTACGACGGCTATAACCGAACTGAGGTGTGAAATAAAGCAACTAAACTCTAAGCCCGTCGCTCAACTGACTACTGCCGAGACTGCGCATTGGCCTACACTTGAGCATGTAGGAACTGTAAAACGTCCCCGTCGCGTTTTTGATACAGAAAAATCAACTTTAGATTTTCGCATGGGTAGCAAAAAGCCACAGGAGAATGATGTCACCATTCCCATATGCACCCAAGATCTGGCCAAAAAGTTTTGGTTGTATCTGTTGAGAATCCGACCCGACGTCAGCATTGAAGCAGTAGCTGCTCTAGTTAAAGCCAATCTTGAGATCGAAGATAACCCACCCGTGGTGAAACTTATTGCTAAAGGAAAGGAAACTAGCACGCTTTCCTTTGTGTCTTTCAAAATCGGACTCAACCCGTCACTTTAGGATAAAGCTCTGGACCCATCAACATGGTATGAGGGTTTGGTTTTCCGTGAATTCGAGGATTACAATTCCCAGGATTTTCGGGTTCCGACAAAAATCAGCCGCCATCGCCAGCAACCACCGCCAACTAAACTATGTTATCCCGGGACGCAACACATTTCGCACATTGGAAGCCCCTTACCCACCGTCACAGTCGTGCTTTTCCTGCCAGCGCTCAACAGACGTCCCGGCCCTGTGTTTGGGATAGGAGACGGGGTCTTCCACACCACCACCTCGGGCAAGTATTACTCTGATGAACATATTCCTGCCAATTTCGTTCCTGATACTCCAAATGTTTCCAGCGAACTAGACGATAGACCAACCGATCCTTTGACGCTCGTCGTGCCACCGGGATGTATGCCTGTAAGCCTCATGGAAGCCTCCAATCCTCTCATCACAGTCGAGCCATTGCAGCCAGCGACCAACAGTCATCCCGGTCCTGTGTTTGAGTATGGAGAGGGGGTCTTCCAAGCCGTCCACACAGGCAAGTATATTTGTGATTCGAACTACTTTCTTCCGGTAACGTCTGTCGCTTTTAGCGATCAACCCACGTGTGCACCCGGCGCCTTATCCAATTTTGAGTCGTCGTCGCCTGGAAACTTCATCTCTGACACTTCTGGAGGTTGCTCGACTGATGTTATTGTGCCCAATGACGTAGTGCCTGTTTCTGCTTTGCGGATTCATTACCAAAACGTACGTGGACTCCGAACTAAGGTAGATTCGTTTTTCTTGGCTGTCAGTGAATGCGATTATGATGTCATTGTATTGACGGAGACTTGGCTGGACGAGCGATTCCACAATGCGCAGCTATTTGGCTCAAAGTTAGCTGTATACCGCACCGATCGCAATGCAACAAACAGTTCCAAGATCCGTGGTGGTGGTGTTTTGATTGCAGTCTCCAGGTATTGGAACAGCTTTATCGATCCCACATCGACGAGCATAACTCTTGAGCAGTTATGGGTTAAAATCTCGACGCCTAGTCGAATCATCAGCGTCGGAGTTATCTACCGACCCCCTGATCGACGTGACAATATGAGTTGCATACGTGATCATCTGGATTCCATTGGTTCAATTATCTCCAACCTGGCTTTGAATGACTTCGTGTTGCAGTTTGGGGATTACAATCAACCGTATTTGCAGTGGAAAGCAACGGATAACGGATTTCTAGAAGTCAATCCTCAATCTGTTCTTTCAAACGCCGGTTGTGCGTTAGTCGACGGTCTTTCCTTCCATGGCTTGACTCAGCTTAACGGAGTACCGAACAGAAATTCACGGTTTTTGGATCTCGTCCTTGCAAACGACGCAGTTAGCAATGCATGTGAAGTAGCCGAAGCTATTGAACCGCTTATCTCCCTTGACGCCGACCACCCAGCTTTGAACGTAGAGGTTAACCTTCCAGATTCGATAGCGTTTGACGATTGCACCGATGGTTCGCAAATGTACGACTACCGCCGTGCTAATCATGCCGATATTTGTGCTGCTATTTCCCGTGTCGATTGGCAACCTATCGATGATTTCGATTGCATTGACGACGCTGTGATTTATTTCAGCCACATTGTTCGCGATATAATTGCTGAACATGTTCCTTTTTGTCGCCCGAAGCCAAAGCCCCCATGGTCAAATAGCCGTTTGCGTCGACTCAAACGTATTAGAGCAAAAACATTGCGACATCACAGCCGGAGTCACTCACAGTTTAGTAAGCAACAATTCAACCGTGCTAGCAATGCCTACCGTGTTTACAACCGTTCCTTATATCGTCGATACGTTATTCGTAAGCAGTCATCTCTTCGTAGAAACCCTAAAGGATTTTGGTCGTTTGTGAATTCCAAGCGCAAAGAAGTTGGTTTGCCTATATCAGTTCATCTCGGCGAACAACTTGCTAGCACCGAGCTGGGTAAATGTCAGCTATTTGCTAAGCACTTTAAAAATACTTTCAACAACAACCCTGCCACTTCCGGTCAAATAGCATCCGCGACTCAATACACTCCAAGTAATGCTTTTGATTTTCATGCATTTATTGTTGACCATGGACGCTGGTGGTCAAATCGATGCTGTTTATACAGATTTTAAGGCAGCATTTGACCGTGTGGATCATGGCATTTTACTGGCAAAGCTAAAAAAGCTTGGTGTTTCTTCCCGTGTGGCGTGCTGGTTTAAATCATACCTGACGAACCGCCTGCTCTGCGTGAAAATCGGATCATCGCTCTCGGAAAGTTTCACAAATTCCTCCGGTGTTCCACAAGGCAGCAACCTCGGACCTCTCCTGTTTACGCTGTTCATCAATGAACTCTCTCATCTTCTACCTCCAGGGTGTAGATTATTTTATGCGGATGACGTAAAAATGTTCATGACCATCAACTATTTTGAGGACTGTGAAATCCTGCAATCACGTATAGATGATATGGCGACGTGGTGCTCTTCAAATTTCCTGACACTTTGCATCAATAAATGCATGGTTATTTCATTCCACCGAAAGCGCAAGCCAATTAAATTTGATTATCATATCTCGGAAAGTGTACTTCAACGAGTGGGGCAGGTCAAGGACTTGGGAGTGACTCTCGATCAAGAGATAACGTTCAGGCCACATTACCACAGTGTAATAGCGAAGGCAAACCGGCAGCTTGGATTTATTTTCAAAATCTCTGAAGACTTCCGGGACCCTCTGTGTCTGAAATCACTGTACTGTTCGTTGGTGCGATCGTTACTGGAAAATAGTGTCGTTGTATGGAGCCCTTATCAACGCTGTTGGATCGCGAGGCTGGAGTCTGTCCAGCGTAGGTTTGTTCGCTACGCACTACGCCACCTACCATGGCGGGACGCAGCAAACCTTCCTGCCTACGAAGATCGGTGTCGATTGCTTGGAATCGATACGTTAGAACGAAGGAGGCGCAGAGTGCAAGCTGTTTTTGCGGCTAAGGTGATCACCGGTGAAATTGACTCTCCGGAACTTCTCAATCAACTGAGCTTCTATGCACCTGAACGAGTGATACGACAACGAAACTTTTTGCACCTTGTGCCTCGTAATCATCTCTATGGTATGAACGAACCTCTGCGTGATGCTGCCGATGCGTTTAATAGTGTTTATTCCTTGTTCGATTTTAATATGCCATTGACTACCTTTATAAGACGATTATTTTAATACTAGCATTAACTGGTTTATTCATTAAGACAAACATATGTCAGATGAAATTTACAACAACAAATATACAAATATACAAATATTTACTATGCGCAATTTTTGTGGGATTTTCAACATCTCGAAAGCTCTTCGTTCATCGGCAATACTTACTTATACGAAAAACTTCTGTCGGGGTGGCTGTAGGCTTGAACGATGTTCAACATTTGGAATTTAAATGTACCCAGTGGTTCTCTGTGATGCTAAAGATAATTATATTTGACGGCTTTCAATGCGTTATTCATGGTTCTCCGGGTTGAGCTGCCTCGTACCAAAATGCACACATCTCATTTCGGGCGTATTTGCTGAAAAACTGTGAGAAAGCTTCAGAAATTACATACTTCTTCATAAAAAGTTCCAACGCCACAATTCCTTTTCGTGGCGAAACTTCCCGCTTTACTTGTTCCTGTACTTCTTTGGGCATCTCGGCAGACTTTTTAAAATGCTTGATTAAGTTTTCTTTCACATGGAAATAAGAATTTAACTGTTGTACCGAATGACCAAACACAAAACGTGCTGCATTTTGCAATGCCAGCTCTCCGTCACTGATGACAGATTTTAGGTTAATGCAGCTACCTAACTTTGTGACTCCTACATGCAGTAATTGACAAATGAATTGATAATCCTCCTGATTAGAGGATGCATGCAAAAGCGACAGGGTGGCTTTCCTTACCTATTCGATCACGCAAACAACCAACAGAGGATAATCTTGTAGTGTTGTTTTAAATGTGTAATGTGCTGCTAAGGTTGTAAATTGCGACAGAAGCGAAAGCAACTGTTCTGAAAAAATGACGAATCGAAATTTACACATCTTAGAGATCTATATCACTTCCAATGATAAAAGGTTCATGAGCATCTTCTGGAATTCCAGACTTTGATACCGCCCACTTCTCAAGATCACATGAATAAGTTTTGTTGAAAATAACTACTTGAATTTAATAATGTCTTATATTCAAATAAACTTCAACAACTTTGAAAAGTAGGAGAGAGTAAACATAATATTTTTTTTAGTTCAATGCACTAACTTATGTGTCCCCATTGATTAATATACTATTAATTAGGCAGGCTATTTATTATGTCAAATACTAACTGAAACGGAATAGGGAGAACCTTTGCAAACATAGGTTTGAAAATTTTGATCCTCGTAGATTATCTAATTGTGTTAAATGAAAATATGTATGGATAGATATACCTTGCAACAGTGCACAAGAGTGATTGCAGAGAAGAAAATAAAGGGCGAACACGAAATTATTGCGACACCGAAAATGTCATGCCAATTTTCTTATAATGTTTAAAATCAAACCAAAATTTTAGGGTAGTTTTATACATATATTTTCATCAAAAATCAAAAGAAAAGTTAATCGATGGAGCTTTGAGTGTAAAATTGAACGCATTTTCGCTTGATGCCCTCCATCAAAGTCTTTACAGTGTCACCCGGTACCAGTTTCTCAGTTTTTTTTTCCATTTTCTTAACGTTGTCTCAATGTCTCAATGTCCTTCTCATCTTTGACTGTCTTCTTGCTCTTCCGAAGTTCCCGCTTCATCATTGCCCAGTACTGCTCCACCGGGCGCAGCTCCGGACAGTTTGGCGGATTCATGTCCTTTGGAACAAAATGGACAGAATTGGCCTCATACCACTCCAGGACACTTTTAGAATAGTGGCATGATGCCAAATCTGGCCAAAATAGCGGAGCTTTGTTGTGCTGCTGCAAGAACGGCAAAAGGCGCTTCTCGAGGCACTCAGATTTGTAGATCTCGCCATTTACTGTGCCCTTTGTCACGAAAGGCTCACTCCTCAGTCCGCAAGAGCAGATGGCCTGCCAAATGAGATATTTGGAGGCGAACTTCGACATTTTCTTCTTCTTAAATTTGTCGTCCACATAGAACTTGCTCTTGCCGGTGAAAAACTCCAACCCCGGAATTTGCTTAAAATCGGCTTTTATATACGTTTCGTCGTCCATCACGCAGCAGCCATATTTTGTCAGCATCTTCTCGTAGAGCTTCCGTGCCCGAGTTTTAGCCGTCGATTGTTGCCGCTCATCGCGGTTTGGGAAGTTCTGTACCTTGTATGTATGTAGTCCAGCTCTCTCTTTGCATTCTGGACGTAGCTCGGCGACATGCCGATCTTTTTAGCCAAATCACGGCTTGAGACGTTGGGATTTCCTTTAATCATCTGCTTCACATTTCCCTCCGTCTTTGTGTTCTCCGGTCCCGGTTTTCTTCCAGCTCCTTTGCCGTGGTCCAACGTCAACCGCTCCTGGAACCGCTTCAACACTCTGGAGACGGATGAATGGTGAATGTTCAACATTTTTCCCAACTGCCGGTGCGACAGGTCAGGAAATTCCAGGTGTTTGGAAAGAATTTGTTCTCTCGACTCGCGTTGGTTCACCTCCATTTTCGTTGAATCGAAAAACAAGACTTCGAGTTTGACAGCATGTAAACAATACACATCAATGAGAAAGTGTGCAAAATTTGGTTGATTTTGACCCAATGGTAAAAAAGTTATGCCCTGTTGAATGTGTCGCAATAGTTTCGTGTTCGCCCTTTAGTGAACACATTTTCATGAGCAGTATTTCCCATTCGAACGAAAATAGCGCTGATTGCACCTTAATAGTTTAGCAGTATTCACATGAATCAAGCCAATACGTTTAACATTTCCTGATTTTGCTGGACTCCCAGTGAACCCATTCTTACACTTACTTTCAACCGTTAACAATGGTGGAAACCAAAGACCATCATGATAACCCCTTGAATTGTATTTTAATGTAGCACATTGATTCTCATAGCAGTAATAGATTCCACTGCATTCGCCAGAAAGCCAGCCAAACAAACACAAAGGAACACAAACGCTTCTAACGTACCGTAACTATTGGAGCATTAACCCTGTGTAGCACTATTATACATATTGGACGACGAAAATTGATCCGCTTACGAAGCAGTGCCCTTCCCTACTTATTAAAATGCGGCTTAACTTTTTTTTATTTTATAGGATAGTAACTATCAAAAGATAGTTCTCAATATGCGTACTTGTCAGCATTTATTATTGCATTTTATACTATATAAAAACCGAGGAAACTATCACGGCGTATGGCACCAGGATGAAGAAAATATTTAGTTTAAAACTAATATTGTGCCTAAAGTGTGCTTTTATCAATTTTAATATCATTGAAGTTGTTTCCAACTCTATAGAGTAAGAATTAATCGAGATACAGGTTATGCAATGAAATCACTGTCGATCATTGTTATGGCTAACAATGGATTCTGCACTATTCCTATCATTTTAGAATTTAACTACGTCAACTAACACACACTTATAGTCATAACTTAGCTCCCGTACCTCATCAGCCAAATAATTGGCTTTAGATAACCCGGAATCATAGTGGCAACTCTTTAAGCGGCAGAGAAACTATGCCATAAGCGCGCGAAGAGTCTGATCCCAGGCGCTGATTTATGAGTGGCATTTGAGACGAGTCTGATACTGTGCAACTAGAAAAACTGGAAAAACTGACGCGGTTGATCAAAGCAACGATGGATCGAGTGATGTGTGTCGTCCGAGTATTAGGGCCGCTCTCGAATCCCTTCGAATCTCGGAGAGGGTTACGGCAAGGTGATGGATTGTCGTGTTTGTTGTTTAACATTGCACTGGAGGGTGTGATTCGAAGAGCTGGGATAGACACGAGTGGCGCGATCTTCAAGATCGTGCCAACTATGCAGTCCAACTATTTGGCTTCGCCGACGACGTTGATATCGTTGCACGTAACTTTGAGACGATGGCGGAAACGTACATCAGGCTTAAGGCTGAAGCTGGTAGGATTAGGCTTGTGATTAATGCGTTGAATACGTAATACATGAAGGGAAAAGGCTCACGAGAAGACAATGTTAGCCTCCTAGCACGAGTTCAGATCGACGGGGATGAAGTCGAGGTAGTAGACGAATTCGTATATCTGGACTCATTGGTGACCGCCGATAACGGCATCGAACTTCCGCGAAATCTAAGGTCAAACTCAAGCCTTGAATCGTATCCCGGACACACGAACGCAACTTCGCAGAGTTCACAGTGTTGACCTATTGAGGGTGGGACCTGTTGAGGAATGATCGATTTAGTGATTTTGGTGGTATAAATACTGGTGTTCGTGTTGCTCGAATGATACTGACGAAGAACATTCCATCTTTCGTGACCATGGACGGCGAAGAAACTGGAATACAAGGGGCAGCGGTAAACCGGCTGGCACTGGCATGAATTGGCACACATTGGCATCCCATGTGTGCAAAACAAAAACCTGCTCGTGCAGAAGCTCGCAGCAGATCAATCATTCCCTAACGTAACGAAGGGAAATTCGTCATAACCTCAACCCATCAAAACCCCAACGGATTCACGTAAACCTTCATCAAGCTCGACTGCACAGGCAACAAAGGTACCGTTTGTTAGTCGCCAACAAGGCCCATCGGACCTGCAGCCAATTCTCCTTGATGAGACACGAGCTGCAACAGTTCGACAGAAAAACACGACATCACCCCCGCTACACAAACGGAACCCTTCGCAAAGCAAGCTGCGGTCCAAATATCGACTGTTTCAATTCCGACCAGATAGCTCAAAATCATCTCTTGCCTCGAACAGCATGTTACAACGTTCGCGTAGACAGCCACCGGGCAAGAAAACGCGAACCTCCGAAAAAGATACCGCCGCCACTAGCGTTCCCAACGACGAAAAGCAGCAATAATGGAGTAAACCAGCTGTAATATCGGAACCATCAACATAAACAACATCACCAACGATTGAAAACGAATAGGTCTTGTCCAGCTATAACATTGTCTGCAATACCGACCATGCGAGGAGAGGAACGGCTATTGCTCTGAAAGAACACATTAGATTCTCCCATGTACACACTTAGAAGATTTTACAGTATTCGGTAATTTTTTACCGAACTTTCAACAGCTGAACGTTCGGTAATTCGATTTACCGGATTTCGGTGAAATTTTACAGTATTCCGGTACAAAAATTACCGGAGCTTGTCAAATTTTACCGAAGTCCGTTAAATCGGATTACCGAACTGTTCAGCTGTTGAAAGTTCGGTAAAAAGTTACCGAATACTGTAAAATTTTCTAAGTGTGTAGAGAAGAGCCTGGACGGGAGACTGGTCGCCCTGCGTGTACAATGTACTGCATTATGCAACGTATTTGTATAATCGTATATGTGACGATCCAGTGTAAAAACCTGGATGAGATCACCGAGGCAGACGAGATCTCCACTGCACTTAAGGAACAGTGCAAGGTCGAGGTTGCTGCCGCAGACATAGGTCTGAGGAAGGGTCCACTCGAGACCCAGGTGGCAACCATGAGGGTAGCGGCAGTCAACGCCTATTGGGTAATAATGGCCAAAACCAGAGGATCGGCGGCTCCAACCGAGCGTTCATCAGAGCTGCTGCAGGTGATCGTTGAGGGACTCTTTCCGAACCACTACCCGAGTCCATGGCCCCCGCCGCCGTAGATTTGTCCCATGACCAGCGTTCCAGTATTCCAAACCTTACCGCTGTCATAGCAAATGAAGAGTGGACGGCTCCGCCGAACACTCGTGACCACGTGGGCATTGTCAACGGCACAACGGGGGCCGGCGACGAGGCGATGGTGCCAAATGAGGAACTCATTGCGATATCAAAGTCGCTAAAGGTGAACAAAGCGCCGGAACCAGGTGGTATTCGGAACCTTGCCATCAAAACGGCTATCTTGCTGGATTCCGAAATGTTCAGGGTGGTGAAGCAAAAGTGTCTTTCTTTTTTTTTAGACGGGATGGAAAATCTGCAACCAGACATCCGAAGAACTCAGGGTGTGGGGATGAGGTGGCCAACTCCTTGACCCCCTAAAAACTCACCCGTGCCATAAGCACTGGACCCTCCCAGGAACCACCTTTCGGTATTACTTCTGGGAGGGGGCTATTGTGTTTCTTAGGCACAGCCTCGGGACCAAATTGTCCGGAATCGTGTCATGACCACTTACGGCAATCATAACAGGATCTTGCGCCGTCGAAGCGAGGGCATGGAAGAACACATGTTTCGCAGTTGTCTCGACTCCCGCGCACTCACTGCATGCGGAGGCCCATATTTGTGCATGCCCATGTTTGTGCAGGTAATGTCTAAAACAGCCGTGGCCAGACAATATCTGCGTTAAGTGGAAGTTCACTTTACCATGTCGCCTACCGACCCACCCGGTTAATTCCAGGATTAGTCGGTGGGTCCACCGACCTTTGGTGGAGTTGTTCCATTTCCTTTGCCACTTAACCATGCATGCGGCTATAGTGGTCTTCCGAATACCTCTTGTTGCAGGTTGTTCGAAGCACTCTACGTCCTCTTTTATGACCATGCCTATTGGCATCATCCTCGCTAGGGCGCAGATCGCGTCGCGTGATACCGTTCGGTATGCACTAACCACTCTTAGGCACATAAGCCTGTGCGTACTCTCTAGCTTACTTACGTAGCTCTTGGTACTCAAGGCAGCGATCCATACCGGCCCGCCGTACCTTTGTATGGACAAGGCGACTCTGGCCAAGACTTTATGGGGGAGTAACCTTGCAACGCCGAGCTATTCGACATCATGCGGGAAAATGCCGATATTGCCATAGAGGCTTTCTTGCAGGGTTAATCGACGTGACTGACAAAGGACAGCTCATCGTCGATCATAGCCCCAAGATACCTCAAGAACCTCTTCGATTCTACTGTGCAGTTACCTGCACTGTTCGTCGCTTGTTGCTCTGATTTTCGATTGTTCGATTGTATGGTGGGCTAGCTCCAATTGCCTGGAGCTCATCCATCTCTCCACAATGCCGATGGTTCCGAGAATCTTGTACAGGACCCCGAAACCTGACGGCGTTGGAGCGAGTCGGCGATAGCGATCAAACTGGCGCTATTGAATGCATTTCTCACGTCCAGGGGGACTACAGGAAAGTATCGTACTCCTCGCCTCTCGCGCTGGATTGCCACCTCAGCCGCCTTGGTGACGGACAGGATGGCATCCACCGTCGACTTTCCTTTGCGAAAGCCAAACTGATTATTAGACAGACCACCTATACCCTCCGTGTATGTTGTCAGTCTGTTGAGGATTAACCTTTCGAGCAACTTACCCGCTGTTTCCAACAGACATATGGGTCTATATGCCGATGGATCTCCTGGTGGCTTTTCTGTCTTTGGTAGCAACACAAGGGTCTTAATTTTCCAGGCGTTAGGGAAGACACCCTCGTCCAGACACTTTTGCATCACCACCCTGAACATTTCGGAATCTGGCAAGACAGCCGCTTTGATGGCCAGGTTCCGAATACCATCCGGCCCCGGCGCTTTGTTCACCTTCAACGACTTTGCTATCGCAATGAGTTCCTCATTCGTCACCGTCGCCTCGTCGCCAGCCCCCGTTGTGCCGGTGTCAATGCCCAGGTGGTCACGAGTGTTCGGCGGAGCCGTCCACCCTTCCGTTGCTATGACAGCGTTAAGGTGTGGGATACTGGTACGGGTACGGCGTATACTTTGCACGTCGGCACCTAGGCCTGCCAATAAAGCGTTCCCGCGCATCGCTTTCAAGACCTCCGAGTATTTTGAGGCATCGGTCTTGACGATGAGGGCCTCTCCGCGGTAACGCTAGTGGGCCACATGTCGCTTTTCCTTTTCTTTTTTGGTTTTATTCCCCTTTTTTCGGACCTTGTTCCAGTGGCTTTCCCTGCCACGCCTGGGGTCGTCACTCGTCCCCCTTTTAGCACAAGCGTCTGCTTCCGTGCTAGTTATGGCTGTTGTCGTTGGGGCCCTGCCGCTTGGGCCCCCTTTAGCCAACTTGCGAGCTGGGTGTCGCGCCTTTCGCGTTGGGCTTAGCACCGGGGCCTTTCTCTTTGCGACCCCGTCGCCACGTTCGCGTAGGTTCGTTTCCCTTCTGTGGCTTCCGAAATGATACGCTTCTTGGAAGCGCTAGGTGCCGTTCCACCCGGGGACTGCCTAGCCCGCTTGGAGGTCCCTGTCCCCATGGATAAGATGGACTCTCCAACCGAGACGGATACTTCCGTCTGGGTCTGCTTCGAGGCTACATCCCTCGCCCTTCCCGTGGCTGCTAGCCGTGCCAACTCTTTGGTACTTTGCTCGGCTAGGAGCTTGGTCTCCAGCTCTCCTTGCATGCAGCATCCACTGTCATGCGTAGCCTAAGAAGGTTCAGTTTGAGGTCCTTCGCAATGTTGTTCCACGATGATGTGAAGTCAATAATCGCGTTCAATTGCTCAAACACCTCCAACACTTTAGAAAGGATTTCCCGTATCCTATCCATAGTCCCGATGAGTCCTGGCCCATCCATGCCCATGCCTAGCTTGGTGACACCTACTTCCAATGCCGTAGCACTACCGCATGGGTCTCTCACGCCCAATCCCACCGTTTTACGCGGTGGGGACTTCACAAGGCCGCCTTTAGCGAACTAATTCGCTTTCTCCTGGGTTTTCTTCTTTTCCTCCATGTTGTTGGGTGTCCCTCCAGCCGCTATCCAAGCCCACGTGGAGTAGTCGCTATTATGATCCCATGGGTCCCATGTGATCCCATGCGAGGGTTGACACGGCCCCTCATAGGGAACCGTGTTCAGAGCCGAATCAGCGTAAAACAGGTATAGGATCATCTGAGCCTACTCCCGCTCGACTGGCGAGGTCGGACGGTGGAGAGTGGAACGTACTGGAGGCCTGCCAAGGTTTCAATGGGACGGAGACGACCTGTGCCGCGGGAACCTCGCCATTTCCTGATCGGTGTCACCCGGCAGTACTGAGGGAGACGACACAGGCGCCACTCATTATTCTTTTCGTAGCCAGTAGCCATAATTGGGGTTTTACTGGCATCCACCCCAATGCACCGTTTAGGCGCTCCCTTCGTAGTTCGTTCAGCCTGCTGAGGGGAGCTTAACGTTTCCAAGGTGAACCGCGGGGAGGCGCACTAAAATCACACCTAATGCAAAAGTGTCTGGATGAGGGTGTCTTCCTGGACGCCTGGAAAATGCAGACCCTTGTGTTGCTACCAAAGACAGCGAAGCCACCAGGAGATCCATCGGCTTATAGACCTATATGTATGTTGGATACAGCGGGTAAGGTGCTCGAGAGAGTAATCCTCAACAGATTGACAACATACACGGAGGTTACAGGTGGTCTGTCTAGTAATCAGTTTGGCTTCCGCAAACGGAAGTCGGCGGTGGATGCCATCCTGTCCGTCACCAAGATGGCTGAGGTGGCAATCCAGCGCAAGAGGCGAGGAGTACAATACTGAGCAGTGGTCCCCCTGGACGTGAGAAATGCAATCAATAGCGCCAGTTCGGTGGCTATCACCGACTCGCTCCAACGCCTTCAGGTTCCGGGGTTCCTGTACAAGATTTTTGGAAGTTACTCCCAGAATCGCGTACTAGTTTACAACACAGAGGCAGGTCAGAAACGTGTCCAGATCACCGTAGGCGTCCCACAAGGTTCGATCCTGGGACCGGGTACTGCGGCTTGAGTTCCCGAACGGGGTGAAGATAGTCGGGTTCGCGGACGACATCACCCTGGAGATATGTGGTGAATCCATCGAAGAGGTCGAGCTAACGGCCTCGCACTCCATCGGCATTGTGGAGAGATGCATGAGTTCCAAGCAATTGGAGATAGCTCACCATAAGACTGAGGTCACGGTGGTGAATAATCGGAAATCGGAGCAACATGCGACAATCAGTGCAGGTAACTGCACAATAGAATCGAAGAGGTTCTTGGGGTATCCTGGGGTCATGATCGATGATGAGCTGTCCTTTGTCGGTCACGTTAGTGCATACCGAACGGTATCACGCGACGCGGTTTGCGTCCTAGCGGGGATGATGCCAATAGGCATGGTCGTAAAAGAGGACGTAGAGTGCTTCGAACAACGTGGAACAAGAGGTATTCGGAAGACCACTATAGCCGCATCCATGGTTAAGTGGCAAAGGGAATGGAACAACTCCACCAAAGGTCGTTGGACCCACCAACTAATCCTGAAATTAACCGGGTGGGTCGGAAGGTGACACGGTGAAGTGAACTTCCACTTAACGCAGATATTGTCTGGCCACGACTGTTTTAGACAATACCTACACAAATATGGGCATGCACAAATATGGGCCTCCGCATGCAGCGAGTGCGCGGGAGTCGAGGAAGCTTTGGAACCTGTGCTCTTCGCATCCGGCGCGAGATCCGGCATGATTGCCGTAAAAGGAAATGCCAGGACCGGGACTTCTAAGACGAGGTATGCGTAGCAGCCAGATCGTCCTCGATCTCCAAAAAAATGGCGAAACGACCAAAAGCCGGTCGGAGGGACCACCTTACGACTAAAGCCCTAAGTAGTTGAACCGTAAAAGTACTTGAAGTGATTTTCGCCAACTCGGTCAAGTTAAATTGGGACCTACTTGTCACTCATTTCATTTGGCTAATTTGGCTACACTCGCTACGCAGATTGTCTTTATAGGTAACACTGTTAAATACCTTCATATCATCCAAAATGTGGTACATGGCAACAAATCTACATCCAAAGGCTGCACACGTGGCGAAGCTGAAGGCTACGATGAGGACCTTGCTATTTCGTGGTGCATGTGCGACCATCCTGATGGAGCAGCTAGCACGTAGAAGAGAGGATGGTAACCTAAACCAAGAAGTACCTTTTTATAGTTTCTTCCTCAGTCAAGTAAACTCCACAAAATCAAATACCCCTACAGATCTTCCCTGTCTAAAGCTAATAGCTAAACAATTTCCTCCCTTCTTATCCGCAAACACACTTCAGCCGATCTCGTTTCTTCGTCGAACGTACAGCCAGACCCTAAGTCGAAATAGCAAATCCTGAATTGAATAGGCCCCGTGTGTGGGGGAATATAGCTCGTGATTTATTGTCTTCTCATCTCACAATTGAAAGAACGGATGGAGAAAATTGTCTATTTTGCGATGCGTCCCAGATAACCATTAAGTAATTCCGGAGCGTCTTCTCGGCAACCAGAGAGAGAGAGAGAGAGATTTTATTGATAACTTTACCCATTTTATATCAATATAATACTGATCAACTAAAGCACCACCTTTAACTTTCTTGACCAGCTCAAAACGTTTTTCGAAACCGTCACAGGCGGCACGCACGACTTCCATCGACATTTCGTCCCAAATTCGTTTGATTACGGTTTTGAATTGGTTCATTTTAGACGCCCTGTGGTCATTTACCTTCGCCAACATGTATGACCATACGAAATAATCCAAGGGACTCAGATCTGGTGAGCTGGGAGGTCATTCATTCTTGTCCAATAAGTCGGTCAAATTTTCTCGGCACCAGCCCTGAACGAGATTTGCAGTATGTGATGGCGCTCCGTCCTGCTGAAACACATACTGATATCACCAAACACCTTTTGTACATATGGCTTGACAACTTTCTCCAAAACTTCCGTTTTATAATATACGGCATTCACTTTAACGCCTTTTTCGATAAAAACCAATGGTAATTGGCCTCGCATGCAAATTCCTCCCCAAACCATCACTGACGCAGCACATTGGAACCGTGAAATATTCCTATTACTCTCTGGAACAGTTATCGAAGAGAGAGCCCACAACTGTCGTTCTGGACATTGCGGGATTGTTGCAAGACGAATAAATTTTCGTCGGAAAAGATAAATTCTTCCCCACTGTGCCGTGACGAAAGCAGACTTGCTCTTTCGATTCGTTTCTGCTTGGAAGGTTCCAAAACTCCGTGAACCTAACGTTTCTTGAAAGCTTGGAATCCAAAGTCATTTTGCAGTATATTGTGCATTGATGAGATCTGCGGCCATTTTACGTACAGAGCGCTGTGATTTTCGTCTAATCCGTTCCCTGACCACTGTAACAACTCGTGCAGT